>PVKN010015277.1:0-18609 GCA_004027915.1 Capromys pilorides | reverse complement strand
TTATCTGTCTTTAAGAAACTCAGAGTCACAGTTGTGTTCATGTATGTGTTTCTTTCCGTTTGTGTGGTTGGTCATTTTTGTTTTTGGTGTTGGAGGTTGAACCCAGTGCTTCACACTTGATATGCAAAGTGCTCTACTACTGGAGCTGAGCAACCTCCTTACTTCCCCAGCACCCAAAATTAGAGTTCTTAAATTTGCTTTTTTCAGTGATTTACAATGTTTCCTGCGTGGCAGGGACTCCACAGTTACAGAGGAGGTGAGCAATGCATTAGGAAGCCAGTAAGTGGATTATTTATCATGATATGCATATATTTTCAAAGTCTTATTTGGATTGGTAATTAATTATCCCCATAGGACAAAATAGGTTAAAAATAGCAAGAATATTTGTTGATTGTTGAGCAATTGTGTAACCAACAGTGATATGTTAGCAACAACCTGTTAAATGAATGTGCAATAATATGGGGAAAGATCCAATAATCAATATATGCATATTTTTTGTTATTCTCTGTGATATTTTTAAAGCCATAAAGAAAAGAACATTTGTTTTGTCTCTCTGCCTGAGGCAGAACACAAATTATATAAACAAAAATGTACAAGGAAACCGTAATACATCAGGCAAATACTAAAATTTCATTATTCTTTTCAGTACAAAGTTTTTCTTTTTCAAATTTAAAGTTTTTCATTAAGCATGTCCTTGAACATTTGGACAAAGTACAGCTTTGTTTTAGAGTACCTGCAAACAATCATTTCCTTTATAAATCACTTGGGTGATTAGAACTACGTAATCATGTACTTTGCAGAGAAAAAGCCTTTAATTGTATGAACTGTCACTTTGAAAGATAGTGCAGAAGGGGAAAGGAAATGGAAATGAACTCAATTCTCAAAATTTGTACTATTTTATTTTTATACAGTTGTAGCTATTTACTGTAACAGAAATTATTTAAACATAAAGTTTACTAGCAATTTATTATGAGCTTCTCTACAAATCTATACTAGTCTTTATCATTGTATTTGAAACCCTGATTTATAAAAACATTCATCTAGCACATTGTTCTAAAGTTGAAAGGTGTTATTCGCACTACCACTGAACTCGCCAGTTAGGCAGATCTTTGATAAGATTTTGACAGGGATATACTTATATTTCCGCTGTTTTCCCCCTACTCTTGATGTCATGTTCAAGAGTGGTGATTTATTTCTCTAGGGCACAGTGCCATCCAGTATAGAAGAGGTCAGTGTGGTAGTATTTCATAGATTCGCTTTCATCCACAAAGCCCTGCCACCGTTCACCTGTGACTCATGCGTCTACTGGTGTTCTCTGATAGCAGGACATTTTGATTAGCTGTGCAGGCTACCTGCTTATTATTCTCATCCTGTCCACGTGTGCATGTGCTGATGCCTGTAAAATCTAGAGGCCCTAGCGAGTGCAGAAGCCTAATCCTATCTAGGGCAGGAAGTGCCTGGCTGCCCAGATAGTCCTCAGAGCAATAGGGCAGACACTGAATCTCTTCCTTCCTTCCCGTCTTTCTCTGTTCCACAACACCTATGGCCCATGTAGGTGTTTGATATACTAATCTAGCTCTCTTTCCATTGTTACAAGAGTCTATAGAAAACATATTTTATGATAAAATACCTACAGGCTCATTGTTATGGAGTGATGAGCCATTAATGAGGCAAGTTGCCATAAAAATAATTTATTACTCATGTACCTCACTTAAATGCTTGATCTAGGTCTTCTAGACCCAGGGCAGGTCACTTTGTCCCAGTTTACTCCTTTGTTAGGAAGGTAATAAAATACCGATTTCATAAGATTTTTTGGAAAGTATATGGATATAGTGCCTGTAGCACATGCGTGAGACAGATGTGATTACTGATCTTCCTATTATTAGTGTTTGCACTAATAGGGTACAGTGGACTTCTTTTTCCTCTGAGGGATTGAAAACTTTATGAGTGGTGTGAATGGAAGAAGGGGATAGAGAAAAACCAGGTTTCAAACTAAAGGAACTTACATTTCTTAAAAATACAGGGAACGCAGTATTTCTTGGCCATAGCTTTTCAGCCTTATGGAGATGAGCAGGTAGACGGATCCATTATGCGTCGACACACCACCCAGCACACCCTTATGCTGCTCGATTGACTTTTCACTTCAGACATTTCTAGAACTGTGCATGTTGAGACATCTGCATGTAGATTGCCTTTTCCCTTCTCATTTAAATAAGAATTATGTTTCTATATCATAGCAATAGCTGCTTTGTTTTTGCTGGTTTTAGAATCTTCACTGCCATTTTCCCTATAACATTTGCAAAAATTAAAGTTATATTCATATAATAAAATTATTGCAAATGCTGGATTGTACAAATATACCTGGAGTCCACATTTTGCTGTTTGCTTTTTTTCTAGCTTATTAAACTAAGCATTTATAATAATCATTTGCAGTTGGAAGGACGATGTATTTTCAACTATGTTATTAATTAGAGCTCTACCCCTAGAAATATGCTACTTTCACATTGCAGTTTTTGAATGGATTTTTTAAAATTTTAATTGCATTTAGTTTATGCTTAATTTATTCTCGTGCCATAAGTTTTTGTTTCTTCAGTGTCTTCTGGGATATCTTTTTCTTCTGTGCAACCTCCTCCTCTGGTTTAGGAACAGTTTGTTCCTTTTCAGTAAGGATCATCTCAATATGGCAGGGGCAGCTCATGGATGGGTTAATTGGCCATGACCTCTGTAAGTACAACGGTGCATCTTGGGTGCTTTGTTCACCTGGCTATGTTCAAAAACCAGAGAATGTACATCTAAACCCTTAAGTTCAGCATTACTCTCTGCATTTTTAAGCATGTGCAGCAAAAATTCAGCACTCTTTGGGCCACTGACCCTGTGTCCAGCCCCAGCCCCACTATTTGGCCTGGGTACAGCTACCAACTCCACTATTATAATATCGTA
Source organism: Capromys pilorides (assembly GCA_004027915.1). Lineage (NCBI taxonomy): Eukaryota > Metazoa > Chordata > Mammalia > Rodentia > Capromyidae > Capromys > Capromys pilorides. The sequence goes on along the minus strand of PVKN010015277.1, from coordinate 15,669 downwards.
GGAATGGCACATACTGCTTCTTTAATGTGACATCTTCCAGATACTTGGTGGCCTTTTGGATATGTATACCCTTGATGACCTGGGCATGTTCTTAAAGTGAATGTGAAGATCTGAGGCTCTTGAGTTGCATGATTTTGTGGGGTTTTCTAGGTCAAGAGAGTAGTGAACCATTTTCACAGAACACCTCAGGCCACTCACAGGAAGACATTGAATGGATTTTATGAGAGATAAAAGTTAGGTAATTTTATACACTTTGTACATACTACTTATAGACCAATTGGCAAAATGCAGCCTACTGAAACTAGATTAAGGATGTAAAGGATAGTAATTCCCAGTTGAAATGCTATATAAAGTCACAAACAAAAGCCAGGCACGGTGGCGCATGTCTGTAATCCTAGCACGCAGGAGGAAGAGGCAGGAGAATAGTTGCAAGTTTGAAACCTTCCTCTGCTACACAGTGAGCTGAACACCAGCCTGAACTGCATAGCGAGATCCTGTCTCAAAAAAGACAAGCAAGCAAACAAACAAACAAACACAAAAAAAACACAAAAAATTTCTTCAGTAGTCAATAATTAACAGGAAAGGAGTTCCATTATACCATTTTAACCTAGCAAATTGAGAAAATATTTTAAAAAATGAATCTTTCCTTTATGTTCAAGTCTTCCTTTGTTTGTTTGCTTTAGCTGGCAAGACACTGACATTCTAACCTGTTGAAGCCCATGTGTTTTGAGGGAGTGCTGGATCCTGGCAGAGCACGAGGCAGGCTGAGGAGGATCTGGTGCCTGCTGAAGCCTCCACCTCACTCTCGCCCTGTTTGCCAGGCTCTGGAAGGCATGGTGTTGATGTCAGAGCTATCCCCTCTCTCTGTTGCTTGCGTGTAGTACCTTTGCAGCCCTTGCCAGCCAGGACCTTGTCCTGGCCTGGAGAGGAAGAGTGGATGAGCATGGAGAGTCCTTGCTGCAGGTGTGGTCAGATCTTTAGTGTGCAGAATGATGATCATCACCTTAGAGCCTTGCTGGACTGCTTGCTATATTCCTCTCTAGGGATGAGTGCTGAACAGAGGCAGTGGAAGTCGGTTGTTTGGTGACAGCTTTCAAGACAATATGAGATGGGAGTATGTTTTATTTTATTTATTTATTTATTTATTTATTTATTTATTTACTTGTTTGCTTGTTGTGTTTGTTTTGCTTCGTTATTTATTTATTTTGCGGCTGGCCCAGCCTGCCCTGGTGGTGGGGCTGGCACAGCATGTGGTGCCGGGGATCAAACCGCTGTCCCTACAGTTGCCTGCACTTTCCTAAGCAGGCGCTTTAGACCACTGAACCATCTCGCCGGCCCCGATGGGAGTATGTTTTACATACTGCTGATGGTGCATGTCTCCATTTCTTTTCTACATTCAGTTAATTACCACTCCACTCGTTGCTGCTGGCTTTATTGTTGTTCTTTGCTCTCCCAATGCAGTCAGTGTCTTATTTGGGTCTCAGCAATAGTCAGTAATTCAGTCTCTTTGTTGTAGGTGTTTGTTAAATTTTAGTGCAGAATTTTTAGGTCTTGGAGTTCAGAGATCTATTTATGCCTTGTGCAGGTGCACACATGTATGTGTCTTTAGGTCTTGGAGTTCAGAGATCTATTTATGCCTTGTGCAGGTGCACGCATGTATGTGTCTGTCTGACTGTCTGTCTGAGTTACTCTTCTCTCATTGCTGGGACAAATACCCAACACCTAAAATGAAGGAAAGAAAGGTTTATTTACCTCACAGTTACTGGAGGTTTCAGTCTATACTAGCATGGCTCCAAGGCTTAGGGGCACCTGGCAGTGAGTAGTAGTTCATGGTGGCAGAAGAGCAACAATGGCAACTGAGGGAGCAGAGAGTCCACCTCTCTGTCTCTCTTATAATACATTTAGGCTATTGCCCCAGGCTGCGGAAGGTACACACACCTGTAATCCCAGCAGTACTAAGCCGCATAATCCCTCCCAGCAGTACATAGAACCATCATCCCAGTGGATCATGAGTCAGTCTCAAACTCTGGAAGTCCCTGCCCCATGATTGTGCGAGGCTTTGGGGGGACAGCTAGACACAAACCATAGCAGTGTATGTGTGCTCACATGTTCAGGCTCATGCATGCATGCATGGATAGGTTCTGTTACTTCCTCAGTGTGTGATTTTCCTCTAAAAACCTAACTGTTCTGAATCTCAATTTCCTGATTTGTAAAATGAGAGAGTTGGATTAATGAATTCCTATGGTCTTTTGAATCCTATGAGTCTTAACAGACATTCCATCTAGTGATTTGTTATGAGAATGAGCCAGGTATAAATACATTCTGCTCCTGGATGATTCTCACTTGAATAGTTAAAGCATTTAAAGAAGTGCTGGCGAACTTTTTAGAGCTTTCTGTGATGCAAATAGCCAACTACAGATATGTTTGCCACCACTGATTTAAAGATTTTATTCTGATTCAAAACAGCATCCTTTTCTAATAATTGAAGTGTTGTAGTTTACTTAGTGCAGGGCACAGAATACCTTTATATTGTAGTTGGAATCAGTTGGAATGATGTGCATTTTTAGAGTAACTACAGTATGCAGAGTGAAACTGTGGGAGGCCTGTGCAAATGACATTTCCTTATTTGCAGAAGGGTTATTCTTTTTTCTGATGCTTGAGATAATATAAATAAAGAGATGTCACTTATGGCATGGATTCTGTAGCTCGGTACTACTTACATAGCATCTTCACCTGTTCAAAGAAGCTGCCAAATGATACCTAAACATCGATTATGCATGATTTGGCTTTCTAATTTAGAATACAGTCTGAAGGGGCCAGGCTCTCCTCTTGCATATAAGAGCAGTCCTTTGTCATTTGTCCATGTGGACTGCGAAGAGCATCCATGCTGCAGAGATGGAGAAAGCCCACCTCTCTCCAACGTAGGACTGTGACTGCCCTGATACAAATGTTTAGACCTGGCTGAGGTGAGGGCCCAGCAAGTGCTTTTTCCAGTGATCTCTAGACAGACATTGGGAGAAGGAGGAGCCTTTCAATGTTTCCTTCAGCTTTTTTAATAGATGTGAAGTTTAGTAGCTTTATATAGTAGTCAAACATTGACTGTTAATAGTTTTACTTTTTTATGTGACTTACTCGTGGACATTTCTGAGTACTTCATGAAAAGTGAAGTCCCTCTCTATCCCCCCAAAAAAGAACAGGGTAAGCATCAGGCACAATGAAACCAGGCTCTTTTGGACGGGCAGGGCCATGTCCCTCCAACACATGCCCCCCACCAAGGCAAGTCCACCTCCACACTTCTCTGTTCCTCCAGGGAGTACAGACGCCCAGAACCAAGACCTGGGAAATTTCAGACTCGCTATCCTTTTCCCCTCGTCTTAGCTCTGGAGTGTTCTCAGATTACATGATTTCTCTGGGCTTGGGTCACTTGATTAGAACTGGAAGCACTGTTTAATCCATAAAACACTCTGTAGTGGAAAATGACTGCGTCAACTTGGTTTGAAAATGAATCTTTTATGGTCTTTTATTATTTTGGGGGGGGGGAAGTTGACATGTTTTGATAGCTCCCAGGTGGAAGAGGATGAGGAAGGAGATTATTTCCTAGTTTAAAATCATGAAAGATTTGGATTCTAGCTCTGGCCTCTTCTGTAACTAATGGTGTGATTTTTAGCAAGTTGGCTAACCTCCTATGCTTCTGAGATGTCAAATTGCTGTTTACCTTCATAGCTCAATTCTTCAGAGAATAAGACAAATAATTTTTGTCTTAAAAGTATTAAAGTCATGATGGTAGCCTAAAACAGTATAGCATTAATATGGAATAGATCCTCTTAATAACCTTGTGCAAGGTTAGATTTAGAGGGGTCACAGTTGAACTATTACCTCTACTGTTAAGTTTTCTGTAGCAGACTTTGGGCCTAGGCTGATGCTTATACCAGATTGATTATATTTATACTGAACAAGATGGAGATTTAAATGTGTCTATTCCTTAGTTTCCGAGGGGTCCAGTGTCAGTAATTGATGTGAACTACAGGCTGTAACTGGTATGACATTTCAGTCATCAGTCGGATTAGAGCATTCTCTATGAGGTTACACTTCAAGGGGAGGCAGAAACAACCAACCTGCAGTTTTGGCAGACATCTGTCTTTGCAGATACCATGTCTCCTCAAGGGTCCCCCCAGCTGGGTTCCCTGGGCCAGAGACCAGGAGTCCTTGCTCGGCTCTTTTCCCACTCATTGTGTAGCCCAGGCCCTATCGCTGGACAGGCCTGGCAAGGAAGCAAGGAGGAAGCCAGTGCCACTGCTGGTTCAGAATGTTCCAGTGTGGTTGGAAAGTTTGAGAAGTGGCCTGGGTGAGAAGAACAAGACCTCATTGACAGAGTTCAGTGCTAGTCAGGTCTGGTTCACATCAGCTTTCTAAATAATCACAGATCTCCCCACCCCAGGGAGCTCCAGAACAGTCACCTCTGCTGATTTTTTGTGGGGTTAACATTCTGTGTAACTAGGAAGGAACACAAAGCATTTCCCGTTTTTACTCCAAGAGAATTCTAAATCACAGATTGTGTCATGGTGTCTGCTTCAAAACAACACAAGAGCACCAACTTCATGCTTACCAGGGCTTCCTAACCTTTATTGTCAAGTTGAGATTGTTATTACAAATATTTTTCTACCGAACTGTTTGCTCATTGATTTATTTACAGGGCTACTAATTACTTGAGTATTTGCGATAGTCATAAAGGCTGCCCTGCCTTGCATCAGTCAGCCTCCTATGAAGTCTGAATTAGTTAGCATAGTGAATGTGTAAGAGCCATGCACGGTGAAAGATTGGGATAAAAAGGCCAAACACTTTCTCTTTTCCACACGAGTCTATGAACCAGAATATTTATGTCAAGGAGTCAGAAAAAAATCTACCAGAGATTTTAATGAACCACAACATGTATCCCTTGCTTGCCCTGCCTTGTCATTCAGCCTGAATTTATGTAAAACTTCAGAATTATGAAATTATTATTTCAAGCAATTACTTGGCATTGCTAGTTCCATTTCTAGTTCATTTCTAGTTCCAGCTTTAAGTCAAGTCATGATAGTTAAGATTTGCTTCCTTTTTCTTTCCTTTCCTGGAATATCTTTTTGGAATTAAAGCTCAAAGGGATCTTTTCAATTTTTTCAAACTAAAGAAAGCCAGACACCCCCAACTACTTTTGAGGACATTTCCCATCAGTAGATTTTATGTTCATGTGGGTGGCTTCGAGGAGACTCTACAAGGGCTAAAAGCAGAAGCACACATACGGGATTCACTATAGAAGAAGAAATATCCAACTCATGCTTTGAGGGAGGCTCCTGAATCTGAGAAGGTCTCAAAAAGGATAATTTCTCAACTTTTGACTTCTGAATGGCTTATTAGATATCTCTCACATTTTCCCTTAAAAATGGTATGCAGAATACTGTTTAACTAGGAACTCTTACTCAGAAATTTTAAAAATATTGATTGAAAAGCAGTTGAGAATCTCAATATTTTGCCAGATGCTTTCATCTTCAGTTAGGAGTTAAGATTAATGCAAATGAAGTACTGATTATTTAGTAAAAAATTAATATCCCTATTTTTTATTAAAGTTCACATGCATATGTGTTTGTCCATATTATGCTGTGATAATACAGCTGATTGCATTCCCACCCCTAATATACACGCTTACACTTAAAACCCTTTAGCCTCCTCTGACTTCCCGGAGTCTGTGATCTTAGCAGTACTTGGAAGGCCCCCTAGATAGGCTCAGCTTCAGTAATTCTAACTTCCCGTCTTCTCTGCCTCTTCCTCCACTGTCCTTTCCTGTCCTCCGCCCCCCACTCCCACTGCATTCCACAGATTCCTGATTTATGCTCCTGTCTGTCACGTTCTGGTTGCATGTTCCTGCAACACTGGGGCATTCTGCTTTGTGCCCATGTGTGTATGTGCCTCATGACTTGCAAGGGGCAAAAGTTAATCCCGAGTCCTTTCTGTTGCGTCTTTTTACTTCCCTAGGTTGCTGCCTCTTCCTGTGTCTTCTGTGATACTCACAGAAGTGACAGATGGAAAGATGTTCTGGGAAGACTTGTGTTTATTGTCATCCTAGGGACTTTTGTTTTTGTTGCCCGCGTCCTTAATTTTTTGTTCTATCAGCCTTTTACATGCTTTTCTCAAAAGTCTTAGTCCTGTCTGTTTCAGTCACCATAGGACTGACACTTCCCAATTTTCCTTTTCTTCCAGGATGGTTCCTACTTGGCTGAGTTCCTGCTGGAGAAAGGCTACGAGGTGAGTGACTCAGTGGGGTACTGGGCAGTGTGACCACTGGGACGTGGCAGCCTCATACTTCCTCTGCCGAAGTCCTCCTGTGTGTGTTTTCCATGGAAACTCTGATAATAAATCAGAATCTGGGGAAGATTGTGTTGCTGGGCCTGTGGTCCTGCCAGCTCATTGTGCTGGTTATCTGCTGGTGAGGCCTGGTGGCTCAGCTGCCCTGCACACCTCCCACTTTCTCCTTTAGATAAAGCAGCAGCCTGTGCAAGCCAAGCTACAACATTATGAGGGTTAATTTGTGATGTAATGCGTTACATAGAAAAGTTCCACTCATGGCGGAGTCACTTAATTCGGAAATTGCACAGAGCAATAAAAACCAGGCTGATCTTTGGCAAGCTTGAATGAAAAATTTATACTTGGAGGTTTTTGACTTCTAATGGGCAGCTCTATATTTTATGGAAGCTAAAACTTCTGGATTTTTTGCCAGTGCCGTCTTCATCATCTTTTTCTTTTTTTCTTCAACATTTTCTCCTTTCCTCAATAAGAGACAGGGGTTTTTGTATTAAATTTGATACAGATCAGTATGTATATTTAAAGTGTTTTAAAGAACAATTTTTCAGAGATATTCGTATGTAAACATATGTGCCCTACAGAGACTAAAAACCCATACAGTGGTCCACATGCTCTAAGCTGCTTTGCCTGGTCAATTTTGTTAATAGCTTTGCCTTGTCTCTTTAGATAGTGTATAAAAAATGTGCAGTTGGGTCAAATGGAACAGCCAGAGTAAGGATTTTGGCATCTACACACCAATGAGATTTGAAGAATTGAAAATTAATTTTCTTATAATAATTCAGAAATTTACCTGATAGCTTTGACTTAAATTCATACTAATTGTATGTGATACTTTTTGTACTCTTATGTTGTAATATAAAAATAAGACAAATGTAATTATGAAAGTACACATGTGTAAATACATAGATTGCTGTAATAATTGAGGGCATAAATGTATATTCTACAGAGAAAAGAGTTTTGGAGTAGATCGTATATAATTCTGCCAAGTGAGTTTAGGGAAATATTGAGGCTATACTAACTTTATAATGCTTTAAGAAATATTAAAAAGAACAGCAGAGGGGCATCTACAGACCGTGTTTCAGATGCGTGGGACCTGCTAGAGATAGCTGTAGCCAGCTGAGGCCTGAGTGAAGCTGAAGAAACCAGCTGCACAGTGGTGTTCATGGTTTTGCAGAAGGAAGTGGTGTGACAGCAGCAGTGCTCCAGCTTCATGGGTGTTGGGATCTTCTGTGACATGCACATGAAAGGCTGAGGCTGGAGAGAGGTGGGTGGCAATAGGCAGAGTCCTTGTGGTGCTGAGGATGGGACTTGGCCATGTGCTGTGATGACAGGTGGGGAGGACTGCTGCAACCCAAGGTCCCGGTGAGGGTCAGTGGCTGATTTAACCACAAGAACAACAAGACAGCCTAAGGGAGTGTAAACCTGTAGGGCTAACCTGTCTAAGCTCTTTCAAATCAGGCCTATCACTAGTGTCAGGAATAACTGGGAACAGCATAGTTTTAGGTAGCAAAATGCAAGCTGGGGTCAGGTAAACACTGAAGAGGAGGCTTGCTCCTGAGGCTGAGTTGTGCATAGGAAAGAAGCGGGCACTGCTTGACTGGCTCTGTCAAGGCCAGCTTGGCTTCGGGATGGTGGGGAGGTGACCTGCTGAAAGGCAGTAAGGCTGATGGGGAGCGCTGTGAGGCAGAGTAAGCAGGGACAGATCCTCTGTGTAAAATTTGCACAGCACAGTTTGATGGAGACAAAAGTAAACAAAGGACTTAGCTAACCAAGCAAAACACAGACATTTGTAAATGGCTTTGAACAGAACAGCATGTATTAAAAGATCAATTAGTAATGTTAAGTACCTTGTATACACATCTTTAGATTTCTGAGAGTTTGAGGCCTAACCATTTAAATGTGGCCATTAAAATCTACATATTTGATCATGTTTGGGAGGAAGTCGTCACATGAGCTGATAAAGCCCAGTCATCTCTTCATATCTTTAGGGGCTCAGCTCCAAAGCACCCTCTAATAACAAATTTACATATGACCTACATGTATCTCCAATCACATACAATAAATAAGACTATGCAAATGCTACTTATTTATTTCATACAGGGTCTTGCTATGCAGCTCAGACTTAGAGTGATCTTCTTGGGATTACAGGCATCTACCATCACACCCAATTCTGGGGCTGGTATGGAACACCCAGGTTCTAGGACTGCATGACATGCAGTACCTGCATCGAACTCAGAATGTTAGCGTTTCCAGTCAGGTGCTTAGACCACTGAGCTATCTCCCCAGCCTATACAAATACAATTTAAATAGGTGTATTGTTTACACCATTAGGGAATAATGGTAAGAAAAAGCCATATATGTTTGTCACAGGTGCCGTTAATTTCTTTTTTTTCTTTAATCTGCTCGAACCCATGGATATAGCATCTATAGGTATGGAAAACTAAGTACCTTAGTTTATGCCTGGTCCAGTTCTCAGTGAAAAGAGACTGAAAATTATCATCACTCTTGTTGCTTGTCTTGAATTTTACTCAGGATTAAACATTAAAAAAAAAAAACACAAAGAGAATACATTTAACATTATTCAATATTCATTATACCTACAGATGTCTTCTCACAATAAAGAGAAAGAATTATCAGGCTACATGGAAAGTTACCTTGTAAATATTTCACATACTTAATTCTGAAATACAAAGGGCCTTTCTTTGTACCTGGGTGGCGAGCACAGAGAAGAAAGCTGGACCAGTAGTCCAAACCAGCAAGCCAGGGAGACCTGGGGCTTGGCTTCTGGGTGCTCAGTGTCTTAAAGTTCCTTTACAGTTGCTAGAGCTGTGGCCTAGAACAAGTTACTCAATACTCCAAGACTTGTAGTGTCCTTATTTGTAAGTGGAAGGATGAGCACACCTGTCTTCTGAGGTGGTCCTGAAGATTAGATGAGATGGCGCATGGAAAACACTTAGCCAGGGGAGCCTGTGCAGTGCAAGGGCTCAGTACTACAGGAGTGATGGAGAGACAGTGTTTGGCATCAACAAGCCAGAGGATGCAGATGGTGTGGCGGGCTGCCCTTGGCCATGGCCAAACTCATGTATTAGCACTACTAAGAGGCAGTCATCTGGCACATGCTAGAGCCATTTGTGTTCCTTCCCACTGTTAGTTATATAAACGAAAATCTACAAAAGTGAACCTTTCTGTGCAAGCATATTCTAGTTTTCTGTGCCTTCTTAGTACTGCAGAGAAGCAACAGTAATCACCAGCAATGCACTCTTTTGTCCATTTACAGGGAAAAGCCAGAGAACAAAAGACTAAGTTGAATGCTTTAAAACTGGATGTTTATCTGGATATACAAGAAAAATTTGTATTAAGTAAGCAATGCAACTGCACATTGGAATTTAAAATAAAGAATATTTGTGCTGTGACTTTACTTTCTAGAAAAGTAATCATAGCCGCTTCCTTTGAGGTAGAGAAGTAGAAAAATAAGGATGCAAGGATTGTTTGATTGTTATCTCTGAGAGGTTATTTATTAGAATATTGAATTCCTACACTCCTTTTTTTTTTTTTTTTTTAATGTGTTCGGTTGTTGTAGGGTCTCACTGTGTAGCTCGCATTCATAGTGATCCTCCTGCTTTCAGCCTTCCCAGTACTGGATTACAGGCATGCGCCACTATGCCCAGACTCTGGCTGGTTCAGAGTCCCTTGGCCAAACTCATGTATTTTCCTCTTGATCACCACCCTGGGACAGGGCTGGTGCGGTGTGTGGTGCCAGGGATGGAACCATGGTCCCTGTGCTTGCCCTAAGCTTGCCTAAGCAGGTGCTTTAGTCTGTTGAGCTATCTCACTGGCTCCACTTACTTTTTTGATCTATGAGAATCATTGAAGTATTCTTTGCTGAGTTGTTTGCTATTTCAGAATCCTGTATACATTGATTTGAAAAAAGGCCTCAGTTTTTAATGGATTCTGTTTTGAAACTGTAGTGATTACCAACAAGACTGGACATGTTTACTCTTTAATACAACTGTTTATTGGCTGAGCAATCTCAGGAAGCGTTCTCAGCTGAAGAGTGGAAGTAATAGTAGTGTGGTTGCTATGAAGGCTGCGTGATTTAGTCCCTCTAAGAACCTTGTCACAGGGTTGCTGAAGTGCAAATCTTTGTTGCTGATACCGAGCCTCCCTAGAGCAGTGATGGTGAACCTTCTGGCGCTCTCAGTGATCACAGACAGCCTGTTATGGCGTGCGTGCCACAGCTTCATCCCACTGCCCTAGATGGTCTATGTTTTTAGAGAGATGGGTGGTGTTAGTCATCCCTGGGAGGTGTTGTTGCTTCTAGGAAAAATTTCTAGACACTAAGAATTTTTTTTTCTTCATCATAGTAAATAATGAAACGTTTCACTGAAATAATGTCTAATCTGACACTAGATTTTAAAGTCAAATCCACTTTGTTCAGACATAAAAAGAACTTGAAATTTTCCTCTTGATCACTCAATTGACTGGCACACGAAATTTGTTTGTCATAACACCCATATCCATTTATTTTAAAATCTCAGTTTTTCAATTATGTTTTGTTTGAAGTGTTGTCATTTAATAATGATTCTGATCAAGTTTATATAAAGTCATTTAGCTCATTTATCTTTTCAGTCTGCTTTCAACCATTCATCACTTTTTTCTCCTCAAATCCTTATAAAAACAAAAAAGCCTTACCTACATCCTTTCTGTAAAGAAAAAGCTGCTAATCTCAAATTCTTAACTAGATTATGCAGTTTGCACACATTTTGACTTGTCTTGAAGTTTGCATTTCACCTGTCTCAGAAGCAGACAGAATCAGCTTTCATTAGTTCTTAGAATAATACCTGCTGTCATAGATTAAGCACTTGGCAGCTCTTTATTTCCCTGTGTACACATTCCAGGGGAAATTAAAGCACTTTTTTTCATTAGGAAAATCCTCCAAAATTAGTGAATTTAAGTGTGATGTGAATCTGCTGTAACTTTTGTCCTTGTATGCTACTCACACTGAATGCATCAAGAGCATTAACATTTCTGTTGATGTCTTGTATTTTTATATGATACATGTATTTTCTCCCTGTATTTTGGGCTGTTAGAATGTGACTTCCTCAGAATTCAGTGATTAATAGAAGATAGTCTAAATAGTAGTGCTATTATTTTCATTGTCAGAGTTAAATGATCTGTTTTAGGAACATAGACACTCCTTTCTGTAAAGCAAACAAAGCGTATGTATTTGAGAAATCTGTATTTCAGAGATAGTTTTGGTGGGAAACACCAGATTTCATATGTAAAAGTATATATGTGAAATTTCTTTTCATTAAATAAAATTGATTTTGTAGAGCAGTTCAACCCTAGCACTAAATAATAATTGAAAAAATAGATTGAAGTAGAATAAATTCTAAGCTTAACATTACTGCTGTTTTCTATACTTTCAAGTAAAGTCTGTGTATAGTCAAATCTCAATTTAATGTTTCCTAGATCTTAATGTTTGCCTAATAAAATGTCAACCAAGTTTGCAGTGTTCACTTCCTAAAGTATTTTTATATTTACCAACTTTTTTGGGGCTTCATTCTTTTGGAAAATAGTACCTATAAGTGCTTTTCTCTTGGTGAAGCATCTAACCAACGGAATTGCTAATTGTGGGTGTGCTGTATCCTTTGCAGAAGTCAGTTTTTCATGTACGCCATATAAAATGATGGTGACATTTCTTTCTGTTTGAAAGAAAGCCTTATGTGCTTATAATTTTCCTCTTGCACTTGGAATATTTGAGTCATGCCAAGGATTAATTTTGGTTTGAATTAGACAGAAAATGATTGAGGTAAAATATAGAAGTGTATTCAGCTGCAAATGAACCTACGCAGCATTAGAAAGAACACTTCTAGAATAAGTCAAGGATTAAAACTGCCACGAGTGGAACTGGAATGTGGGCAGCTGGTGACATAAGCTGGTGTTGGCATTGGCAGCACAAAGGGAGCAATCTTCACACAAGCAGGAAGTAGGACCAGGTCTGGAGTAATTTCTCTTATATGTCAGGCACAAACAGTCTTTTCTTCAGGATCAGGCAGGTGTGTATTTCCTTTTCAGCAATATTTTCCTCTCACACTAATCATGACTAAGTCAGGATAGAAAGAAAAGTTTTTAAAATCCTGTTTTCATTTGCTTTTTCTTTTATTTCTTAAATCCAATAGTAAGTCATAGCCCTAACCTATGCAGTTTAACTTCTGACTTTTCTGCACAGCTGCATAGCAGCAACTGCTCTGGTTATATCAGAGGTTCTAGAAATAGACATGTTAGTAGATGCAGCCTGCAAGGACTCTGAAGACATTGTACGGACAGGAGGCCTTGTGCTCTGTATACAACAGGCTGTAGAGCTGTTTCACAGATGTAGCCTCGTGTGGTCTGTCTTCAGCTTCAAATTGAGGAGATATTTTTGTCACCAGTAGGGCTGGAAGTGTGTATTTAGGAAAGGAGACATTCAGCTATCTGCAACAAGCTTGAAGTCCCATAATGATTTAGTTCCTTTTGTTGAGATTGGCAGTGAAGACCGGTGCCGGAGGGAGATGGAAGTGAGGTGCTAGGAGCCAGCTCGCAGTACAGGCAGAGAAAGCAAAGAGCAGAAACAGTTCTAATGTTTGAAGGCAGCATTTTAAGTAATATTTCCATTTTTATAAAGTAATCAGACATTAGCCAAACAACTTCTGAGTTGTTTATTGACCTACATTGTGCACTTATAATTAACTTTCATCTTTTCACGCATAAAACACAGGTCCATGGAATTGTACGGCGATCCAGTTCATTTAATACAGGTCGAATTGAACATCTGTATAAGAATCCCCAGGCTCATACTGAAGGAAGTAAGTGATTTTATTTTTCTAAATTATCTTTCTATAACTTCCTAGTTCAATAGGATATTTTTAAATGTTATTTCCTTAGAGCCCATCAAGTCACATTTATTTACCCATGAATTGCTGCTTTGAGTACAACCTGTATCTTATGAAAATCTTTGCGTTGCTTGCTGCACTAGACCACAATATCGTCTTGGTTTGTCTGTTAGAAGGATATTAGGTAGGTGGCTTATAGGAAGCAGAGGACTATAATAGACTTTGACCATCCTTTTCCAGATGATCTTCTCTCCCCAAATAAGAGCAATTCCATATTGAAGGAGAACCTGGTCTGACTCACTCAACTTAATTCTGTTTTTTTAAAATTTTTTATTTTTTTGCGTAACCGGAGATTGAACTCAGGCCCTTAAGCTTGCCAGGGAAGTGCTTATTCTACTGAGGTATCTCCCCAGCCCCTGACTCACTCAACTTAAATGGACTTTGTACATTTAATTACTTTTTAAAATAATTTGTGAAGACAAGTTCAAAACCAAATGGCAATAAAAACTATATTTAAATTGTTTTATAGCTCTTTGTCAGAATTTTCAGTCATTTTGTTATTTTTTTGAATAAATTTGCCTGTGTATATCTGTGTGGTTCCCAAGGACACAGTTTTTCCTTTTTGATTCCATAGCAACTGCTGTGATTTTTGGGAGGCCATTTTGCAGGCAGGGAATGGAAACGGAGAGAGGTTGCACTACCAGTTGCATGTCAGGGAGAAGGCAAGCTGTGAGTAGGACACAGGATGTGTAACTTCAAGGTGAGCCTGCATTACTCAGCTATGTTTACTGGGCAACAAGGACAGTATTGCCAGCTTGTAATCCAGAGGTGATTTTATATCTGCCTCCAGGGCTCTGAGTATTTATTTGATAGCTCAATAGTTTAGGTAGTGATATGGGGCAGGTGATCTGATTTTTCACAGGAAAGGCCCTCCACCTTAGTGTCGGTGTTTGCAAGCGTATCTTTCTTTAAGATTACTGAAGGTTGAATATTCCTCATCCAAAAGACTTCAGACAACAAGTTCTCTGGATTTTGGATTTTTCAGAGTTTGAAATATTTGCATATCTATATCTATATCTATCTATCTATCTATCTATCTATCTATCTATCTATCTATCTATAATGAGATAGGTTGGGGATAGGAAATTCACTGGTGTTTCATATGTACTTTATATATAATCCAGTGATAATTTTTATATTTTAAATAATTTTGTGGATTTGAAAGTTTCATCGTGGGAAAATTTCCACTTATGGTTTCATATCACTAGCACTTCTTTTTTATTTTGAAGAGAATAAAAATTCAAAAAAAAATAAAATGATACAGAACCTTTAAAATAAGATAAGAGGAAATTAACAAGGGTTGTTATATCATATTGTTATCTTCAAAGTAGTTGTTCAGATTAAACCCAATCCAAAAATGGGCATCTGAGATGCATACACGTGTCTCAAATGAAGAAATACAAATGGCAAATAAACATATGAAAAAATGTTTAACATCACTGGTCATTCAAGAAATGCAAATTAAAAGAACACTGAGATTGCATCTCAACCTAGAAAGAATGGCTATTATTAAGAAGTCAACCAATAACAAATGCTAGAGAGGTTGTGGGGAAAAAGGAGCTCTTCTTCACTGTTGGCAGAAATGTAGACTGGTGTAATCACCGTGGAAGTCAGTGTGGAGATTCCTCCAAAAACTAGGCATAGAGGTCTCATTTCACCTGGCTATTCCCCTTCTGGATATTTCTCCAGAAAAATTGAAAATATTGTATCTTAGTGATATATGTGCATCCATGTTTACAGCAGCACAGTTTGTTATAGCTAAATCTTGGAAACATATTCAGCAACTGAGGAATGGATAAAAAAGATGTGGTACTTTTATACAATGGAGTATTTCTCAGCTATAAAGAAAGATGAACTTGAGACTTTTATAGGTAAATGGATGCAATTAGAGACGACACTCATAAGTGAAATAAGTTAGACCTGCCTGTGTAAACATCATATTGTCTGTGTGGTTTAAGAAACTAGGAGAGTAAATCAAATCTAAAAGGCACAATAGATGTAGTAAAAGGGAAAGAAACTGCGCTAAAGGAAAGTACTTCTTAAAAGTTTCAGGTTTTGGATCATTGCAAATATTGAGTTTGCAGATTAGAGATGTTCAGTCTGTATTATTGTGCAAATTGTAGAATCCTACTGCCATTGAATCTAGATATAATTAGCATTTTATAAAAATAGTGAAATGGTCAAATTAGCAAATCATCCATCTGTACATCTCAAATTTCCGATGCTCATGGAATTCGTACGAGGAGCAGTTCAGGCCTGGGAAGAGTTGGCACTTGCTCTGTTTTAGCCAGTAATGTTGCTGTGTAAGGAGTATCACAGACAGTGTAAAGACTGTTTTTTTATGACGAATCTATACATCACTGGGAGAAAAATACCTGAACAAAAGTATCAAATATAG
>PVKN010015276.1:0-18597 GCA_004027915.1 Capromys pilorides | reverse complement strand
ATGGACCACCAGCGTTAGCTTTATCTTCCATGTAAAGGTTTGATGTGCAGGTATATTTTCCTGTGTTAGAATTGTAAGACATGGCCTATTCATGTACTTCAGTTTTACATTGTAAGACTGTTATTGGTATCTCAAACTGTTGGTGAAATTCCAAGCCCATGTCATCTGAGGTAACTAAATTATAATGAAAAACCAATAGAATCAATTTTTACAATACATTCTCTGTCTCTATTACACATGTGCATTTGGCATGGCTCCCTACAGAGCTAATTATACTGTTTTAAAACAATGATAATAATAAAGAAGATAAAAGATGAAGAAATATAAAGCCACTCAACTGTGGAATCACACACCTGATATTCTTCAACTGCCACACTCTAATTACTAATGAGTTGCTATTCAGCACAGTTACCTAGAAGAAAAAGTTGAAGCAAAGAATGTCTACCATCAGAATATTTCTTACAAAACTGCATCTCTCCTTTTCTCTAATGTAAATAATAAATTGTTTCAAAGCTGTGCTCCTCGATATCCTCAGCGTGTCTTTTATGACATGTGGCTCCATTTTGCTAAAGCACATGCTAGAATTTGAAAATCACAGGATTCGATCCCTGCCTTCCTCGTGAGTATGGAACCAATACAGCAAGAGCAAGATGAAGATTCTTCTATGGCTGCTCAGGAAATACTAAATGAAATTTAGACCTGTGGATGTGTCCACTTCTATCCCTGGCATCTTTGTACATTTGAGAATGTCTTCAGAGTTGGATGATAAATAGATGTTCTACCCCAGATTGATCTAAGAAGCTCTTGCGCCCTTGGAGCTATGCCCCAAGGTTCAACAGCAAGGGTACTTGCATCTTTGAGGAACGTAGCTTGTGAGTTGGATGCGTTAAATCTCTAGCCTGGTCCACTGTCTTCATATGTGCAGTGGCGAGTGGAACAGAAACACCGAGGAGATGTTCCACCCAGCTGCCAGTGCGTCTGCCTTCGGACGCCACATCTAAATCCACGCACCACTGTGCAACCTGCTGCAGCCTTCCTGGAAGTGAGTTTAACACTGTTTCCCAGGTTGACGCTGCTACACACATAATGCGGCGGTGTGTGTTGAGAGCATTAAGCTCCCCAGAGCCCTTAACTACCCAGAAATAATTAAACAGTCAAACAAAGAATTCTGTATAAGTTGCTCAGTAGGACATTTCTTCTAAGTAAACATTAAAAACCTTTTACCATTTAATCCCAAGAACAGATATTTACTAAATAAATGTTAGTATACTTATATAGTAGAGTTTTAGGCAACCTTGGGCAGGGCTGATGTTCTAGAAAAATTTCTCAAATGACATATCAAAAATTTTCACACTATAGGTTTGCAGTAAAAATCTAAACCTTGCACACACAGTATGACCTTAACTATGTGTAAATATGAACAAGGACCAAAAACAACCAAAAGCACGTGTAGCAAAATGTGAGCTATGGTTGTTTTTGTTCTGTTTCAATTTTTTTGCTGTCCATCTTTCTGCATTTTTGAAATCTCTCTCCATGGACATCAAGTAAAATAAAATTTCAGAACCAAAGATGCAGAAGAAAATTACCAAGGCAGCAGCGGCTGCAGTATGTGTTTTCGAGTCCCTTCCCAATCTCCCTTGAGCCGTAGAGGGCTTTCAGCTATGGTTCTTCCCCAAGAATTTATACTGCTCATTCTCCTATTGGAGGAAAAAGCTGTCGAAACGCAAGGTAAGAATCCGTATCACCTGCTCTCTGTTCTCTTTCAGCACACAACAGTTCTGCCCTTTATATTGATCGAGATGAGGACATCACACCATCAGTATCCCAGCAGGAGCAGCGGGCTGGCGGCCATATGCACCTTCTCGGTGGGCTATATATTATGGTAAGGACCGTGCCTGCTGGGCTTTTGGATCGTATTGGATTTTTCACTGCTAAATTTGGGCACATCTTGCATTTCGGATATAATCACTAACAGATTCACACGGCATGCTTCATTTGGTCCAAGACCTGGGCTTTGTCTCGTTTCCCCAGATGCTTATATTTTTAGAAAGTATATGCCAAACCTCACACAGCAGGAATTTGTTGAACAATCCCATGTAAGCAGCGGTTCTTCCAAGGCTACATTTTTCAACTCTTTTTCAAACTAAATGTTTTCCTTGGACACTAGTTTTATGGCTTAAGGGCTTTTTGCTTGGGATTTTTTTTGTTTTTGTTGTTGTTGTTGCTTTTGTTGAGAGGGGTGCAGGTGTTACAACAAACACAAATGGCACAGATTGAATGACCTCTTAAAGCAATGAATTTAAACGTAATAGGAAGTGAAGATGTACATTTTTAAAACTCCATTTGAAACCTAGTCCTTAATTGGCTGTTACACACAGAGTGCCTTTTGCTGTTTTGTTTTTGAATATTGGGTAAATAAACCATAAGACATCTCCGTGTGGTCTGCAGACACAGAGAAACCCCAAGAATGAGGTTCCAGATTTGTCTGATAAGAGTTTTTGCCTGGAAGTGGACCTCACATTAATTTCATTTTATGATGTTTTAACACTTCAGAAGTTCTTTATCTTAACATAGAGGATTTTTTTTATTTCTCTTTCAAATTCCAAGTCCAGTTTGATATATGAACACACATAAATGAGCTCCTTCCTGCCAACGTTTCTGCCCCTGAGGACTCTCTTCTGCTGAGTTCTGGGTCACCACTGCCTGCTTTAAGCCCTGAAGGACTGGATAATATTCTAACCACCCCACGGCTATCCTTAATCCCTCTGAAGTCTGGGGCTCTTTGGGAGGCCCTGTCTCTGTGGCCAGCCTAGAAATATAAAATAGAGTACAGTCAGTCCAGGACTTCACATACTTTGCATAAACAATCACATGATGCCCTAGATCAGAGCAGAAAGATCATCCCCTGCCAGGAAGCCACACCACATGGCTGGGTCTCAGGGACATCAGATGACAAACCCTGGAATAAGTACGTGGTGAGGCTCACCTAATCTGCCACTCTGTCAACCAAAAAGACACTGTTAGTGTGGACTGGGGAGGACTTTATTTTCCTCATCACCTTCTAGAGATTGTACACACCCACTCGCACACACACACACACACACACTCTCAAAATCTTAACTTTTTTACTATCTGATTTTTTTTGAGAAGTACAATGGATCAGGACTCATGGAGGAAACGTGTTTAACATTATGTCTTGAAAAATATTAAGGTGTTTTATAGTGTGTAGTTGGTAGTCAGTGACAGTTCCCTTTCTGAAGTTAAGGAAGCCACACACTCAACCCAGGGCTACCATGAAGTTCAAAACATAGCTGAAACTACCTTTACATTAACTCAGAAATCAACTTCTTATCCCCCTGCCCCCAAATCCGGCCTCATCGCTTGCACTCACATTGGCTTACTTGTGGGACCAAGAAGTTTTCTCTGGGAACTGCAGCATATTTCTGAGAGTTCATGTATATGCTATTAAATTATCTTGTAGGGCCTCAGGGGCTTCAAGAACTGTGCTTTGTTATGGCTTTTTCCCCACTGTACGTACAATCATTCCACGTTCCAAGGAGACACATGGGAAATACCACATAGTCCTCATTAGGGACCCCCCAGAATCCCTCATTAAAATGAAGCATTACTCATGCTCTTCATGCCAAGGGATGCTTGCCAGCTCCGTGTACTCCCTGAGCAAACCAGTACTTGTTTGGACATGCATTTGCTTTAACCAGTGAAGTCCCTCACACGTATTCCAAGCAAACTTTCAGAGTCAGCTTTTCCTTTCGTGTTCTGCTCTGGGCATTCACAGCTGTGCCAAGACCTAAACCATGCTGGGCAAGACTTGTCACATTATATAAATCCAAGGATTCAACTGTTATCAACATGATATTGGCTTTTGCCCTGCTCCAGACTATCTCAAGGCCAGCCTACCAGTGACAACAGTGAGAGGCCCAACATGGAAATCTTTTGATAGCTACCAGTGTTGTAACTGGATATGCCAGACCTCATGCCAAGACGGAAGAAAGTTTTCTTCTTATCCTGTGCTAATTACAAAATAAATAGATCTCCTTTACAGTATGGAGCGTGGTTGAGCTGACTCTATACCTCGGGCTGCTGGCCAGCTCATCTGCTTTGCTTGAATTCTGGTGTTTCAGCTTCACCAGTTTCCCTCCCCACTGGAATGTTCTCGCCCTAGGTTCTGGTGGGAAGAGTTGAGAAGGCAAGGGGAAGGCACCAGTGGTATCCTTCCTGGGCTGGAGCCACTGAGCTCCCACCCCTAGAGCCCAACCCCCACAGGTTCCCTCAAGTGTAATGTCTCATGGCCAAGCCACCCTACCAAGCCTGCTTCCCTCTCCTCTCGCCCAGATGTTGAGGACCCATTCTCACACCCTTTTATAGGAAGCTCTTCATTCTCTCCCTGTTAGCTCTCCGATATTTCTCAGGACCCTGTGGGTTGTTTAAGAACTTTCTGTAACGGTTGAGAAGATCTGTATTATCTTATGCTGAATCTAACACAGAGGCCACTGGTTGTTACGGTGAGTGCAGGGGTCATAATGAGCACCAGGCTCTGGAGATAGACACTGTGCCAAGTACTTTCCAGATACGATCTCACATCTTCTCCCCACCCATCAATCCTTTGAGATAGGCATCTCTAGCTTGTTGTACAGAAAAAGAAGGTAAAACTCAGAAAGGTTGGATGTGTTGGACAGGACAAGCCACTGGGCTGTTGGCAGAACTTCAGGACAAGCCCAAGTCTGACTAAGAGTCTACCCTGTTCACCTCACCCTCCACAGACTCTTCATGTGTGAACTCTGAGCAAAAGTTGTCCGGGAACTTTTGGGTTTGTTATGTTTTAAAGGAACACACCAACACCAGCAAGTCCAGGCCCTAAGCCCAGAACTTGGGTTGAAATCCAGTCTGTTCGATTTTGCTTGTGGGCCATAGTTATTCAAGTTTGAAATAGAGGAGGAAAAGTCCTCTATTTCCTCCTGGGACCTTTGTGCGAACCCAGAAAATGACTGACAGTAAAAAAATTTCCTAATATGCTGTTACCAGTTCTGAGGCATTTTTCAGCAAATAGTAGTGAGAGCACCTAATGTTTTCTTGCCCAATCTTTGAGAATTTGAGTTATGATGTCATAAGGTCTTTCTCTTTTACCAGTTCCACTCATACACATTTAACTTTAAAAATCAAAATTCTGAAGGATATGAAAAATAACATTTTTTTATTGTTTTAGGACTTTAACAGTTTTAGATAAGCTCCAAAATCTAAATCTAAGCATTACAAATGTATGCACTGAATAACTTTCCAATATAGAAAAGTGAAATCAGAATTAAGTATGGTCTTTCTCTGCTGACACAATTCTAAATTATCTCATATGAAAATTTTATCTCCCACTTTTCATTTTCTTGTCAAAACATTTCTGTGTTTTCCATGTTCTTTATCATAAAACACAGACAAATTTTCTCAGAAACAAAGAGTGTACTCAAATTTAAAAGTCCTAGAAATTTTAGTCATGAAAATGAAAGTGAAATTCAAGACCATAGTAAAGTCCTTTCATTTAGAAGTGATAAATGCAGTATCTTGGACCCCAATAGTACATTTGGGGCCAAATCAGTTTCTTTGATTTGTATCTGTGCAGAAAAAGCTGAGCTATGCAACCTGTTTCCATTTCCGGTATTTGTTTTTCAGTACCAGAGGTCATAGTGATAGGGTTCTGGATATATTATTAAAGATGCAGTTGATGAGAGTTCTATAAAATCTGTAAAATCCATTTTAGCCCCTGTAGTAATTGGGGTAGAAGGCAGAAGAACACCCACTCCTAAAGACAGTCACAGGTTAACCCCCATGAGCCCATGAACAGGCCACCTTCCTGCAGCACTGGGGGAGCCTGTAGGTCACAGACCTTCACACTTTCTCAGAGGGAGAGAGGCAGGGCTATACAAAACAAGCAAAAGACATACTGTGAAAAGGACTCAACCCAGCACTGCTGAAAGGGACTGTAAGTACTGATCACTAGTCATCAACCATCTCTAGAAACCAGGCAAGGGCAGAGATAGATTCTCTTCTAGAGTTCTGGGAAAAGACGGCTCTGCTGCAATTTGATTTCAGTGAAGAAAAGTTTGGGTTAGACTTCTAACTGCAGGACACATTTGGGTTGTTGTAAACCTTGACATTTGAGATAATGTGTTACAGAAGCAACCAAAAACCACCATACTGGAGCAAATCAATTTCTGTGGCCCTTAGTACCCCACCTTAAAAAAAAAAAAAAAGAGAGAGAGAGACTTACCAGGCAGAATTTCTGTCTCCATCATAAAAATGGGTGTCTAGTGTCCACTGCATGACCTGTGCATGGTACAGTGGCCATGATGGTCCTGTGTTCTAGGAAGACTCATTCCCAGGGAGCCTCAGCAGGTTATGAGGTGTCAGCAGATTTCTTCACTCCCTGATCTGAAGGCTGACTCTGGACAGAAGGGCAGAGCTTCGGATTCAGGTGCTCCTCCTTCAGCTCCATTCTTCCTAGGGTCTTAGAGCAAATTGCTTGTCCTCTTTTCATCTCATTTTTACCATGTGCCGAGTGGGAAGGGAAGGAAAGGTAGGCACCAGGCTGGAGTGACGAACACATGGGAATGCTCAGGAATTAAAAAGTTATTTGCTTCCGTGAAGGCAACAAAAAACACTAAGTGTCGGTAGTGTCTGTGAGAAAGGCCCATTCGCTCTCTTCCCCCTTTCTCCTCCCTGTCCCCCACCTCTCTTCCTCTCTCTCCCTCTCTCCTCTCTTCTCTTCTCTTCTCTTCTCTTGTCTTCTCTCTCTCTCTCTGTCTCTCTCTCTGTCTCTCTCTCTCTGTCTCTCTGTCTCTCTCTCTCTCTCTCTCTGTCACCAACCTATTTTATTTTCACTCCCTCTGCTCTTCTTATGGGTTTCAATACTGCCTCATTGGATTTGTGCTTCCTCATAACTTGCTAAGAATGCCAAAGAGTTTTCTGGAATTCTCTTGTGGTTCATATAGTAAGTTATTTCTGGAGCTCCACTTTCCTCTGGGACTTGAGAATGCCATTGCTTTGTCATTATTCCATTGTGTTTGTTTTCTAAGCACTTCACCGGGGGTGCATTGATTTCTTCTAACAAGAAGTCCTTCTGGACTTCCGGGAGCTTGACAGCTGGCCGAGTGGCCCGCACCCAGCCCCTGAGACTCAGCCCTGGGGTTCTCACATTGGCATCTGCTTAAGGGCAGCTTAGATGCATCACTCATGTCCTGAAAATAAGTGTTCAGTATTAATTACTCCTAACTGCTACCTGTGAGGGCTGGTTCACAGACATTCCAGGAGTGCCCCACATATGCTGCGAACCTTACCCCACCCCAAAATCATTTTAGATGCAGCCAGGACTCTTCACCCAGCCCCTAGATTGCCTACAGCCACACCCGCATGCTCCACTCTTTTGAGAGTGAACAAGCAGGTGCTACTTGGTTCCTTGATGCCAGTGGATTTCCCCTACAGACATCTGTCTGCCTCCCTCCACCTGCGCCTCCCTGTTCCCAGGCCCTCAACAGATGGACCAGCTGCTTGTCTCAGAGAGAAAACCAGAAACTTGAAATCTTAGCTCCTTTGAGGTCCCCCTATAGACATCCATTCTGTACTCATCATCCCCTGGTCTGGGAGCCAAGTTTCCACCCTTGTGATGGGCACTCTGCCCTCTGCCTCACCCCTGCCAGTTCTTCTGGACCTCATCCTTCAATCGTTGTGTCATTCTTATGTAACTTCTGGCTCATTCCTGCATCCTTCTGACCAATACCTGAAACCGCTGTGCTCCTGGTCTCCACCATCCAAAACCTGCTATCCTGTGACCACCCTCTTGGACATCTACCTCCTGCTTGTCTCCCTACCCATGTCCACGTCATCCCACAGAGTTGTCTGTATTGTCTACACTCTCACACATTTAAGAGGCAAAATAATCTGCAGGTGGAAAGAAAGCGTTCATTAGCCAGGCTGCCTAAGCTTGACTTCTGCTTCTGCCATATGGTGTTGGGCAAGTCACTTAACTTCTCTGGGCCTTGATTTCTTCATAATAGCACCAATCTGTCCTAGTTACTTTTCTGTCATTTTCTGAGACAAAATACCCAACACCCAAGGGGCAGAGGCTTATTTAGCTCACAGTTAGTAAAGGTTTCAGTCTGTCATCGCCTGGCTCCAAGGCAGGGAGCATGGCAGAACAGTATCACAGAGTAGGGCCAGTTCTTGATGGCAGAAGACCACAAAAGCCAGCCAGCAAAGAAGAAGAGGCAAGCCTCTTTCTGTCCCTTGTTTGTATCCAATTTACTGGGATAAGGGCGGTGCCAGTCCAATCAGAGGACGGATCCAGCAATCACTGATGCTTAATCCCAGCACACTACATCCCAGCATTGCTGGGATGAATCACTCACACACTCTAGATTCAGCCATGTCCGAAAAAGCCCTAAGACTGTGAGGCTGTGTGACTGTGAGGCTGTGTGAGGACAGGCATCTAGACACAAACTGTACTACCTCACCGAGTTATCGTGGCCGTTAGAATGCTCCTTCCGCACACGAAGGCCCTTGGGACACGGTCCAGCACAGGGTATGTTCTGCCGTGCTTGTTGACCTTCTTCAGAGAGGTCCATGCTGTCATACACTCGCCAGGCCTTTGTCCGTGCTGCCAGTAGGGGCTTCTGCTGAGAAGAAATCATGGGATGCTTTGTTGGCCTCAACGCCCCGCTTCCCAAGCAGTCTGCTCCCCTGACACTTTCCGAGACCCCAGGCCCCCAGTTCTCAGGATCGTTCCCGTCAGCATTGCATGCTGGCTCTTCTCGCTCCACACACACTTCATGGTGGAATCCCTGCAGCCCTGTCCCAGGTGTCCCCCTGGCTGCTTCTTCCCCTGTGTCCCTCTGTCCCCCTCATATCTGCCCATAAATTATCCTGGGCCTTCTCCTAGTCCGCCTGCCTGACAATGCCCAAGTTCCCCACCCAACCCCAGACACACACACATCCCCTAGCAGCACTCCCGCCCAGTTACTCCCCCCAGAAACCTGCCCATCTCTCCAAGGCCTATGACAGGCAGCCTCGCCATACTTGCTAGCTTCCGCGGTCTCCAGGGTTCTTTGTGTCTCCAAGGCCAGAGCTACAGCCCAAGCTTCACCCGTCTCCTGGGCTACTGCACAGAACCAGCGTCCCCCGCCCCACCCCTACACTCACCCTCCTACTCAACCAGCGTCTATCCACAGAATCACTGGGTGATCTTTTAAAACTTGCTCTAAGCCTCTAGGGGGCGCTGCGCCATCTGAGCCTTCTGACTTCGCTGGCCTTACCCTCCTCCTTTTCTGCTCTTGCTTCCTAGCCCAGCCCCAGCGACCTCCTCTGATTATCGAGCGCATTAAGTTCACCTTCTCCCTACCACACCTAACGCTCCTCTCCCCCGCCATTGCCAGCTGCAGCTCATACCCACCCTCTGGCTCCAGCCTCGCCGTCTCTTCCTCAGCCACCTCTTCTTCCCCACACCTGACTCAGCCTCCCTGATGTAGAATAACCTCATTCCCTGTTGACTTCTGACAGGAGATTTGAAAATTAATTGCCATCATGTAATCATGTTTATTTTTTTTCCAGTCTGTCTCTTACTACCTACAAAGCAAGAGAAACATCAGTACCTGAAATGATCTTAAATAGTCTCCTATGCTTAATTGTTTTAGACATTGCACCGAAAATGTCATACACTGTATTTTAAGATAATACTTTAACAACTGAAATTGTGATAGTGTGTGAGTTTTAAGAGACAGTACAATAGGAAAAATGACTATGTGGAGATATGTATTTTTTTTCCACTATAAATGAGCTATATGGACCCAGGCGGGAGCACTCACATACACTCAGGTCAATAATAACCATATAAGAGCCAGCCAGAGAGCTTAGCGAATTAAAACATCTGTTTATGCAGACACAGGGGCTGGGGGTTTAATCCGAGGCGTGCTGTACCAGCCCCGCCCACGGGGCACGCTGAGATAAGGATTGAGACTGGGTGTGGTGGCACGTGCCTGTAATCCCAGCATTTGGGAGACTGAAAAACAGGAAGGATCACTACAAGTCCGATCTGTATTGTGAGACCCTGTAGACCCAGCACTAAATACATAAAAATAATATTAACCTTGTAAAGTGTTTTCAGTACCCTTGCCATCCATCCATTTCTCTGACTGAGTTCCAGCCATTATTGTCTCTTCTCCCACCTGCCTGAGAGTGTTTACATTGCCCACTGGAGCTGATGAGATTTTTCCTCGGCAACCTCACCAATGACACACTTAGCCTGAGTGTCTTCCACTTCCGGCAAGGAAGCTATTTCAAGTGGGAGAACGTCTCCTTTGTTAACAGAGTCACAGCCTTTGCCTATAGGGTCAGAGCGCTTCAGAGGGGCAGAACCTGTGCGCTGGCAAGACACACCAGAGAGCTTCCGCGGTCCTCTCCGCAGTGGCCCTAGTGCTGCCCCGTCTCGCCCTCAGCAGATGGTTTCCATGGCCAGCAATGATGAGGAGCGGAACACTGCCACTTGTCTGTCTCTCCCACAGCTCTAAGCAGTGCTGGACTCGCCGAAGACACACAAGAGAAATGCATGAAAATAAGTACACAATTCAGATGAGGCTCCCGCTCCTGAGTTGACCTTATACCCAAGAGTCAATAGAGTCCAAAGCCAAAAGATTGTTTGAGATGAGAGAAAATGGCAAGAAAAATGGGGTCTAAAATAACAGTGCAAAACTTGGACTTTATACGCTGAAGCAGACCTGTAATTCCCTAATAATTTTCAAAGTAAGAGAAGGATATGGGGAGGAGATAAGTGAAGCGCTGATAGCCCTGGGGAGGTTAAGGTTCCCTAACCCAGGCTTGCAGCTTGCAGCAGCAGGAAGAGCTTCTAGAAGCTTCCAGAAGTGATATCTAGGAATGAACAAAAGCTGGCCTTCCGGAGAGCCAGGCTAAATGCATCAAGAGTAGAATATGGCCTGGAGGCCAAAAGAGGAAATTGCCCTCAGAGAACCAAAGTTCAGTGCCACCAGAGAGCCAGTGACATTTGAAGCAAAGCCTCTTCTAGTCACTAGGATATAAAATCTACCTCAGCTCTCCCCACCAAACCTTGTAAGCCACATTTCTGGGGCATGCCGTGTTCTCTGTGCCCCACTGACTGTTTTGTGCCCTACTATGCCGGCTGCTGCATTCTCTGGCTGCTCCTTCTTAGCCTTCTGGGAAGAACTGTTTCTTCCACAGCCCTTCACGCTCCAGCCCTCACCTTAGTCATGCTGCCTACCCAGCACTTAGCCAAGGATATGGTTTTGTTTTTTTTTTTTTTACCACGTCAGTCCTCCTGAATACTCTTTAATAGTTGGTTGTAACCAGCCTGACTTATTTTATTTTTTTCTTCTGTTTTGGTTGCACTCTGCTTGTGCAGCGACACATCCTTGGTTGTCACAGTCTCACAGGACAGTAGAAAAACAAGCCGTGCAAGTCATCCTGAAAATCTGAGAATTGCATATAAAAACCGTACATAAATTAAAATGATTCAGGTACATCTCTCCAGGTACAAATACAAATCATTCTGTAGTCAGAGTGAGTGCTTTGGCCCCCTTGCTATTCTACTGGGTAAGAAGGCCGATGGAGTCAGAAGGCTGGGGATTAGCTGTTCTCTAGCTTGCTTCAGGGCTTCAGCAAAGGAGGAAGATTTCATTCACACATTCTTGCCAGTCTCTAGAGAAATGCAGGAATTGTCATCAGCACTCTTGTGAGCTCTGTTCATTCCCCAGAGGAGTGGAGAGCTCAGAAGAAACTATCAAGACAGCCAGAGTTGACCCACCAGGGCAAGACCTTTCCACAAACAGGGTACCCTGCATCTCTGAACAGCATGTGCTCCACACTAACCACAGTGAGATAAAGAATTTTAGAACACGTACTCTAAAGAAATAGTTCAGTTGAGTGCAGTGTCGAACAGTGCTATTTGCTAACAGATGAAGAATAGCATCTTTTCCAAAGGCACCTTCCCAGTGAATGAGTCTAGCAGAGGACGTATACTTCATGAGGAAAGCTTTTTAATGTCTCCTTCTTGTGATATGATAGGATTAAATGTACACCTAGATTTTCTTCTTTTTTTCCCATTTTTTAAAACTTTTTTGTTACCTTTTTCAAATGGGCATCACATCTTATTGCCGAGATAAAATACCCAACGTCCGAAGTTAAAAGAAGGTTTATTGTAGCTTACAGTTTGCACAGTTTTCCAATCATAATTGGAAGGCTCCAAAGCAGGGTGTCTTGGGAGAGGGCAGCAAACAAGCAGCAATACTAGAATGCTAGTTCTCTCTCTCTCTCTCTCTCTCTCTCTCTCTCTCTCTCTCTCTCTCTCTCTTGCTCGCTCGCTCTCACTCTCACTCTTCCCCCTTCCCTCTCCTCCCCTTATATTTTACCCAGGCTACCCACCCTTAGGGCAGGGGGCACTCACATCTAGGGCAGGGCACCTGAATCCTACCCAGAATTCTGCCAACCAATCAGTGGACTAATGTAGAACACAGACCCTTGATACCAGCCTCTCACACATATATCCAGTGCCATCTGAAAAGCCCCATCTGTGACCTTCAGGGGGACACCTAGATACAAGCCTTAACGGGGCACATCTTACATGGGGTAAAGACCTCAGAAGTTTTCTTGTCACTTTATTTGATCTTGCTCTGGCCTCAAAACCTGATGTGGAAAAACCTGAAACAAGCATTATTTCTTTGGAGAATGAATGTTGACATTATTTTGAGACATATTTTAAGATTGTATCTTGGGCTGGAGAGATAGCTCGGTGGTCTAAACATCTGCCTGGGAAACCAAGGACCCAGGCTCAATCTCTAGTATGCATGCTATGCTAGCGCTGGACCCTGGGTGCACTGTGCTGGCCACCAAAACCAGGCATGGTGGTGCACACCTGTAATCCCAGAACTGGGGATGCTGAGACAGGAGGAACACTATGAGTCTGAGTTGCATAGCAAGATCCCATACCAAATAGGTGGATGGATGGATGGATGGATAGATAGATAGATAGATAGATAGATAGATAGATAGATAGATAGAATTTTTTAAAATTGTATCTTTCCTTGAATTTAACAATTTCATCAAGGTTAAATTCATCTTACCAATTATATTTATTTTTTACCATGCTAACAAAACATCTTTTTAATTCCAGATGAAGATTTTTCTTAATGTGTTTAGTACAGGGTCTATAGTATACAGATCAGACTCACAGGGATCCTCCTGTTTTCAGCCTCCCAAGTGCTGGGATTACAGGCGCATGCCACCACACCTAGTCTCAGATGAAGATTTCTAGTGTTGGGTATTTTCCTAATAGCTTACAAATGTATTTTGATTGTTTGTTTACGTCCTTCACAAATAGTAATCACACACATATTTGATCCTTCGGACAAACTTCTGTTGGGCAGCTGGCCCACAGCAGAAGTGCAGCGTCTCTGCTGCCATCCATTTAAAAGGATTTGCAAAGGGCAATGATCAGGCCAAGCTCATCCGTCCAGCTTGCCAACCCACGCTCCCTGGGAGATCAAGCTAGAAGCCAGACATAGTATTTGCACTTAGAGGAGAAATCATGGTCAGTTTCCATCATGCGTGGCCTGCCCATGGTCAAAGGTCAGTGGTGCTAGGATGGAGGGCAGTGCAGGCAGGCAGGTGGCGTGCGTTGTGCGTGCAGGCAGCAGCACGTACACAAGGGGCCATAGAAGGTGCTGAATAGGGTCTGTGGAGAGTGGCCTGGAGGATCAGGGAGTTTTGTAAGGTAAACCACAGGAGTCTCACTGTAGAAGGCGCGATGCTAGACCTCCCCATCTTGCCCACTGCAAGTAGAACCTTACGAATACGGATCTTGGGTGGGAGATGCCGCTCTTGTTCTGGGTCCATTGTCCATACAGATATCTCTCTGCCCCAGACCTGTCCTGCCATCCTCTTGCTTTGGCAGTGAAGAACGGGGCAGGCAGACACCGTGAATGGGGTCCCAACCTCTGTTTGTATCTGAGCCACTGCTAAGAGAAAAACTAGTGGCATCTCAGTTCTTCTTGATGGTTTCCTTGGCTACTTTCACACAGGTGGAAAAGAGCTAGGAGTCCCACAAGATGAGTGCTGGATAGCTGCTCCCCTGTGGAGCTCTTCAGGAGCCTGAAAGGCCCCAAATGATTTAGTCCTGTAGATGTCAGTTTTCGGTGGCAGCTTGATGGAAGGAGGCCAAGAACACGGTGTGACAGTGTCTCCCGCTGTGTCTGAGGGCACCTGCAGATGGTTCTAGAAGAACACTATTGCCAGCGTGGTGCCGCATGGTGCAGTCCACAGTGCGCCTGACTGAAGCACCCAGGTGGAGGAATGCAAGTTTGCTCCAGCAGAGCTGGAACAGTCATCTCCTCCTGCCCCCGACATCAGAGCTTCTGGTTCTTCAACCTCCAGGTTCAGAGCAGGATTTACACCTTCAGCCCCCTCCGTGTTGGGGGCTGGACTGCAGTACACACCAGCATGCTGGGCCTTCGGCTTCCAGATGGCAGATGCTGGGACTTCTCGGCCTCCGAAGCTCTGTGCCCGTCCTCACAGCACATCTCTGTCAGATCCTGTGGGTCCTGCGTCTTTTTGGGGCTCTGACTAACACACATGCGATCCTCTTTCTTCCTTCCACATACATTTTCCCATAGCTGTCACTGTGTCTCCACCAGAACCCCTTTGCCTGGCAAGCTCTCACCTGCCTTGCTCTCAACCTTAAACACTGCTTCCCTCTGTGACTCCCCAGTCTGTGTGTCCCCCCAGAAGCATATTTGTATTCACACCTTAAATGCCTGGTTTCCCTTCCAGACAGGTAAGTCCCAGGGATAAGGACGATGCCTCTTAGGGGTGAGATGGGAAGGGGCTTTGTCTTGCTTTTAGAAATAAATAGTTAATAAAAATTCCTACAATCTAATTTCACAAATTATTGACAAATTTACTTTATTTCAATATACTGACAAACTTATCTGTAACTTCTAGGTTACCAAGTTAATTATTTCTGAAAAGCTTATTTTCTGCTTTGTCCTTCTTACATTGTTTTTACAGAGAACTATCTTACGGATCATAAAATTCACCCTATTCAAGTGTATAATGATGTGGGGAACATCCATAAAGTTGCACAACCATCACTACTTTAATTCCAGAACATTTTATTACCCTCAGAAGAATCCATATTACCCTGTAAGCCATCGTTCTATCTTCCCTTCTCCTTCATCCCCTGGCAATGACTAATCCACTTTTGGTCTGTGTGGACTTGCCTATTGTGACTTTCATACAAATGGAATTTGTGCAAAGGGTGCCCTTTTACAGCCGGCTTCTTCCACTTAGCACAGTGTTTTTGGGGAGCATCCGTGCTGTAGCTTAGATGGATGCTTTGCTCTTTTAGGTGCTGAAAAGTTTCTTTGTGTAGATATACCAGTTTGCTTATGCATTCATCAATTGATAGACATCTACATTGTTTGTACGTTCTGAGTTTTTAAAATTTTTTAAAATTTTTATTTATTTGGATACGGGGTCTTGCTATGCAGTTCATATTCATAGTGAACTGTCTTCCTGTCTCAGCCTCCCCAGTGCTGAGATTTAAAGCATGTGCCATCACGCCTAGTTTCAGGGTTCCAGGGCAGACATAGCATGTGGTACTGCCTTGCCGGCAGGTGCTGAGACCACTGAGCTATCTCCCCAACCTGTTTGTGTTTTTTGGCTAAAGCCTGTTTGTATGTTTTGGTTATAGAAAGAACTAAGAGGAAAGCAGATCTCGCACCCTAGAAAGGGCCTGGTTGAACTTAGAGACTACTCTATTGGTCTGCGGTCATGGGATGTGTGGCATTCCAGGAGCTTTCAGGAGCGGGCTGTGCCTCTTCTTCAGGACTCCACATATCAGCTCTGTTACACTACCTGTACTTCCGTGAACTCACCTCTGGGATTTGCAGGCTTCTTTCCTCTGCTGGGAGCATTTCCTTCCAGGCCTCATTGCCATTCTCAATTTGTCTTTCAGTCTCAGAACAGGTGTTGCTTTCTCCAGGAACCCTTTCCTGACACTGCATACCTTTAAGTGCTCCCCTGAAGTCTTCCAATGACAAGGCTGTGAACTGCAGTCTTAGGACAAGAGCTAAGACCATTAACCCCAAGGCCTGCAATGTGATTGGTGCCCAAAAGGTTCAGTAAATACGAATGAATGAATGGATGAATGAATGAATGAATGAGGTGAATGACATACACTGTCAAAAAGTTACATCTATGTAGCTAGTTAGTAACACGGATGTCTTTCTAACACATTAGCAGTTGCAGCTCCTTGGAGATGAACTTACATATTTTTAAAATAAAGGAGGACTGGAGTAACTAATCTCTCTCAACTCTTGGATGTTGTTTTTTCTGGACAAGGTTAACAATAAGTCTTTCAGAAGTAACCAACTCAGAAAACTGTTTCCTTTGTCCACATCAGTTGTCACACTCCCCAGTGATAGTTTCTAGAACAAAACCAGAGAAAGGCAAGCATCTACTCACCCATCTGCACACAGGTAGGGAAGAGGGTAGTAGCCAGGAGTTCAAATACCACCTAGTAATAAAAAGAGCCCCTTTCTTGACAATGGAGAGGGTGAATGTACTTTCTCAAAATAAAACTACTAAATATAAACCTACCCCATTACCTTCAGCATGAACTTTTCTTCTTTTTTTATTGACTCTATATTTTGACTATGTATACTATTGCAAATTACTAACCTGTGGAAAATCAGAGATTTTTGTTACCTATTGAGCCAGTAGAGTTATTGCCTAGGGTTAACCAAATAAATGCCTCTTTAAAATAGGTGCACATAGAAAAATACAGCCACATGTAAAACATGGTATCTGCATTGGAATAAGGCACCATATAGCAAAAATTGCTGGCATAAAAATTCAGTGAGCTTGATCTACTGAAATGTGGCCAGGAATAACCCACCCCCTTAGTTTGCTGTGAGTTTCTTTCTAAGTATATGCATTGTTGGGAGAGGATCTCAAATTGACTCTTGCTTTGCAATCTAAAGTATATCTTAGAGCAAGTTCCCCTGTGCTTATCTAATAATGAGGTTGGACAAAAATAAAAGCTGCCTCAGATTGCAATGTCCAAGGCATTCATTAAACTTAATAATCAGTGCTCTTGTATTGAAGACTTATGCCTCCCATTGATCCATCCTTTATTGTGTAGAGTTCACTAGCATTCAGGTAACAAGGAACTCACCACAAAGGCCATTGGGTGGGTTTCCATGGTAGCAGTCCTCTTTTGTTAAACACATTTGTAACATAGACAGTATCCAAATGCTCACTGTTTCACTGCTTAATGAAAAGAAACAGAATATTGGTAATGCCACAATAGTCAGGAAGCTGGAATCTGGGTGCCGCGCGTACCTTTGGGTTTTCTTTTGAACTGCTATCCATTAAGTAAGACTTGCATCTCTTTGGTCTTATTACATATTGCTAACCTTCAGTTGCCTCACATTATTGCTCTCCAGATAAGTGGAGCTAAATGATGAGCAGAATAGTTTGATCCTAGAAAGGATAAATTTGAGACTGAACACCAGTAGAACCTCAGTGTTAAAATATAGCAAAAAAATATTCAGCCTTTTAAGATATGAGGATCACACCACAGAATGAAAAGGTCTTTGTCGAGTTTATGTGTGTGTTCATTTTCCCTAATGACTCCACACCTCCCTTTGTTCCTTACTTTTACGGTCTCAATTAATTGCGCACTGGTGTCACCTCCCTGTGGTTGTGAAGTGATGGTTTGAGCTCCTAGCAGCAGCCGAGGACTGTCTTATGCAGCCCGTCTTGATCTGTGGAGTCCGCTCGCTCTCATTCAACTGAAAAGAAAACTTTTGGGAGGCTTCGCATCTCCCTGCTCTTCATTCCAATGCAACATCATCGCTGCCATGCAGGAAGAGGGAGAAGAGCTTGTCTCTTTGCCTAACTTGCCTTTCACTGATGTGGAAGGCTGAGACATGGGGCCTAGTGGGTCTTTGGTGCCTCCATTTGGGCCACATTAGTCTGGGACCTTTCTTCAAAGCATTGCATAGTTTACCTTGTAATTTTATCCTTCCATACACATGTGTGACATCGATGGTGGTAAAATAGGTCTGTTATATAATAAATACACTCTTAGGTACTGAGAAAACCTTCAGTTTGATGGAGAACAGAAATTAATAGAGATTTGGCACTAAATAAATGGGAAGACATAACAGTTACAAATAGTATGCACATAACATCAAACCACCTAAATGTGCAATGCAAATACACAATTGTGAATAATCACTGGGTCAGAAAAGACATCAAAAGATTATTTATATTGTAATAGTGTCCTATTATACAAAGTAATCTATAGATTTGATGCAATCTCTAGCAATAATATTTTTATAGTAATAGAAAAAAGTCCTAAAATATATATCAAGCTACAAAAAACAGCAAATGGCTAAAGCAGTTTTGAACAATACAGCAAAAGGCATGACACTTCTCATGCCGAAATACACCACAAAGCTGTAACAATCAAAGCCACCTAGTACAGCCATAAAAACAGGCCTATCA
>PVKN010015275.1:0-18608 GCA_004027915.1 Capromys pilorides | reverse complement strand
CTCGTTTTCTTCCACCGCATCATCTCCCGTGTTTAATTTGGGTGGGCTTGGGCCCTGTGCCTGCATCTTACTCCTTGTTGTTATCATTTTGTATAGCAGTGAGCTATGCACTTTGGTGAAGTTATGCTGTTAGCACCTATGGGGATTTTTTCTGGATCCACCCAGCTTGTTCCCCTCCAGTGGTACCTGGCTGAGAGTTGCCGCTCAGACCACTGGCTGCTGTGAGGCCTTGTGGATCTGAACTATGGGTGGAGTCAGAGTTTTGGAGTTAAGACCAAGGATGGACGCAGGCTGAGGGTCCTTACCGGGCTGGCACGAGGCCAGAGGGTTTGGTGGATAGGTTCCGGACTATAGTTCAGGTGGGCTTGTGCAGGGAGGTTAAAGAAAGTTTCAGAGATCCTTACCTGGTAGGTGTGCTGGTCAAACCAAATAGGGGGTGGGCTACAGGCGTGGCATGGGACAGGCGCAAAGAGCGCCCCGGACCAGTGTCAGCTGTGGATGAGTTCCAGGCGTGGCGGCGCGGGACCGGCATCCTCCGCGTGCGAGAAGAAGTTCCAGGCCGGCGCGGCGGCGCGGGACGAGCCCGGCGTCCGCCACAGTCGAGAAGAAGCTCCTGTCAGGTGCGGCGGGGCGGGACAAGCCCGGCATCCGCCGCAGTCGAGAAGAAGTCGCGTCTGTTCTTGAGAAGGGAATTTTACAGCCATGAAATACCTTCTAGCAGAGCCAGCCTTCAGGTTATTTAGAACTCCAGAGAAATCACTTTTCTGTTGTTTGGAAAGAAAGAGTGTTGAGAGATAGGGAAGTGGGAAAAGGGCACAAAGACCCTGAGGCTGCTTTAGAACAGTATGTCAAAGTCCAATCTACAGTGTAGCATTTTCTGAGCTCTGACAGAAACATCTGAGATGTGTGCCTTGTTTAGAGTTCAAGGTTACACAGTAGCTTTCATGTCAATTTAGTCCAGCTCAACAGGCCTGAATTCAACCAGCTAGAGTGGATTTTTGTGTGGCAGAATGGTGCTTGTGCATTTGTTTTCTTTAAGTGTTTAGAAATTCAAGATTTAGAATTTAGATATCTGTTAGGGCTTGGATTTTGAAGTGTTCCCCAAAACTCACATGCAAAATTTGACTGTTAGCTAACAGTTTCGTTGGAAAGTGACAGGATGGTGAGCCCACTAACTTCCTTAAGTACATTAACCCACTGATGAAGTTGTAATTTGACGTCATTACTGGGAGGTGATGGAAACAGAAGCTGGGACTTAGTGGAATAGAGCAGGGCCATGGAGGGTGAGATTGGGGGCTTCATCTTGTCCCCAGTCCCCTCCTCCAGCTTTTCCCTTTCAGTTTCCCAACTACCACAAGGTAACTGCTTTCCTCTGCCATGTCTGTCACACCCTTCCACCCTGATAGTTCTGCCTCCGGAGAGGTCTAAGGCAACAGAGCCTACCAGCCAGTTTAAAAGCTCTCAAACCATGGACCCCAAAAATGGACCTTTTCTCCTTTAAGTTTTGGGGTTTTTTAAATTTTTTTATTCATTTTAATGAGAAAAAAAGATAAAATAGCAGTGAAACAGTTTCAAAACAAGTTAGTAGGATGGTTATAATTAATACCATGCATATTTTTGTCTTTGTAGTAGTTATTCAGAGGAAACAATGCAGACCTGGTATCTTGTCTAAATAATATTACTACAAACTTTTATTTTCAATGATCTTCAAGATGAAGTAGCGAAGTATCTATCATATATATATATATATATATATATATATATATATATATGTATGTATCCTTATGGTTGCTGGGTCAAATGTGAGGTTTTTTTATGTTAGGTATTTTGTCAAAAAGATGACTGACATAGTGTCTAAACCCTACTTTCAAAATGTGTTTATGTTTTGGATAAGATTCTTACTCTAATATACTTAGGGCAGAATGAGATCTTTAACTCTTAGTTGTACCAGCAAAATGGTAATAAATTAGTACAATAAAAATTATAAGCAGGCTGGTGAGATAGCTTAGTGGACTAAGCACCTGCTTAGGCAAGCACAGGGACCAGGATTTCATTCCAGGCACCACATGCCACACTGGCCTGCTTTCTGACACACTGAGGCAGCCACTGAGAGCAGGCTTGGTGGTACATGCCTGTAGTCCCAGGGTTGGGGAGGCTAATAACAGGAGGATCACTACAAGTCTGAGCTGCATAGTGAGATCCTGTACCAAATACATAAAATAATAATAATAATAATAATAATAATAATAATAATAATAATAATTAGGACCATTCATATCTGAAAATGCCTACCTATCTTTTCTTTGTTCTCCCTCCCTTCTTCCCCTTTCCCTGTGCTTCTCTTCCTCCACTGACTTCTGAGTAGCTAGTGTGCTCACATTAACAAGGTGTCCAGGCACTTAAGGATCTTAATCACAAATCATAAAAACCCTAAGAAGCACCTCCATAAATTTTCCATCCATAAATTTTTACTTAAAGCAACATAAAAGTGGAATTCATTCAGCACAAAACCAGTGCAGTGAGGAAGAAAAAAATTAAGTGTCAGTCGGAATACTTATGCGTGTCCCTGCCCTTCTTGAGCTCATAACTTCTGCCCATGCTTAATAGGTCATGTCAAAGTTAATACTTCTTCCTCCTAGGAACAGCTTCGTAAACCCCCTGAAATACAGTTCTCACAGATGATTTGGGAATGGAAATGCAGAGGCAACTCCCTACTTTCTCTAATTGGAATGGCTAATTTGGCTATAACAGCAGCTCCATCCAGATGCTCAGATTTGGTTCAGAGTATGGAAATCTGTAGTGAGGGGATTTACTCAGGATGCTGAACAAAGAAAGCCATCATTATCTATGATCAGGAAAATGTATCCTAATTAGTGTTAATATCCTCCTGCTGAGCTTGCTGTCATCCACGTTTGATCCCTATCCTTGGATTTTCCAGGATCTGATGTCATGAATATATGCAAACAAGGATCAGGGAACCGACGTGGGCAAATATGAAGCCAAGGCTAGGAGTGCTGTCCAGCGGGAAAGAATTAGCCTTAAAATACCATCTATGTGGACTTTCTGAAGTGAGATCTTGATAAAAATTGGTTCTTACATATAAGTCTGCTGCACTCAATTTATAAACACATTAAAAACAGGTAGTAATTGAAAGTATGAGACGGATATATGGAACACTGTCTTCTAACAAGTGAATTAGCAGCAGGTTTATCTACAAATAAATCTGAAGCACACGGATACCCATTTAAGTCCTGAGATTTCTCAACAATAAATTGAGATCAAGCACAAGTCAACACTTAATAAATCCTTTGTTGATGGTGTCAGTGACCAGGAGGGGTGCGGGTGACCTCCCATGGATTCCTTCCTTTTCACTCAGCCCCCTGAAGTGAGCGCCTTGATGAGCCAAAGTGAAAGCCAAAGAAAAAGCCCAAAGACCAAGAAAGAGAAACTTGATGTTCACATATCCCACATGGAAAAAAGAAGAAAGAAAGATTCTAGCAAGCTATAAATTTCCCACAGAACCAGGGCACATTGTCTTTTAAAAGTTACGGGATTTAATAGGCCCAGTTGAAACCCTCCATATGAAGTTTTCCTAGTACTGGGCACACTGCCAGTCACACACTTTTGGTCACACATGACATGTGGGGCTCATGGTCAGAGCCAGGCTCAAGGAGAAGCCAGGTGGGCAGTTATCCAGGAGGGGTCATCTGAGCAGAAGAAATGAAAGTTCTCTCACCTCCTTTCAAAGTACAAATGATCTTAGCAGTCTGGGACATCTCCAGAGATGTCTGAAATGTCCAAACTTTTTTTTTTAATCTTAATGAGAAGAAAAGATAAAAATACAAATGAAATTGAGTTTCAAAACAGATTAGTAGGATAGTTACAATAGTTGATACATTGCATATTGTTATCTTCCTAATAGTTAAAAAACTTTTTTTCAATCCTAGAGACAAAAGTCAATAAATATGGACAGAACAAAAGCTTTCTGAAAAAACCAAGGCTCATCTCCTAATTCCAATTGTTTGGATACTATAGTTCCTGGCCAAAAGGCAAAGAAAATCTACCATGTGTTTGGCCATTTTACAATAACACTGCAATCTGAATCCAAATACACTTACTAAGAATACTTTCTGTTAAAATGAAGCTACACAGTAATATATTAACTACATCTCTTTCTCCTTATAAAACTGAGAGATTAACTCACTAATAATAGTTGAGAAGGAAAAGAAAGATTTTATTTGGGATATGTCCATTAGAAAGGAGTGTTTTATAATTTCATTATTGATTAACAAGTGAACAAATACATTCAGGCTTTCACAGTGTAAATCTATCCTCCATCTTTTGTGTGTAATTTCTCTGTCTACTGAGATTTAAGATAAAAAATAAACATGAATAAATAAAGGAAATGTTAAAAGTTAAATATCAAGAAGCCAAAATAAATGGTGAAACAAGAGTCGGGAAGAGGGGGGAAAGAAGCTTTTAGAAACAATGCTCTGCCATTCCTGCTGTTTTCCATGATGATATTATTGTCAGTGGTGATGTTTGTAATGGAGGAAGTCCAAGCCAGCTAGAGCTTTTCCTCATCTTTCAGATAATTATAAGTTATTGGGGAGGAGGAAGTGAGGGATTAAGAACTGAGGTGAAAGAAATTAAATATAACAATATCTCCAGGTGTAGAGTTCTTTATTTTCACCTGCCCAGCTTTGGAAAGTGCTAATTTATGAAGAAAAGCAGTAAGGAAAACATACAAAGAGCAGAGGATATCACCTTAGCCAATACAGGTGATATCTACTTCCCTATCTATTGCTCAACCAGCCTTACTATTGATAATATTAATAAAACTCATTCCCTCTTTCATTCAACAAATACTTAGTGAGAACCTCTTTGTGCGCTAAGAATTGTTCTAGACTGTTAGAATTTAAAGGTGAGTAAATATAGGCAAGATTTTCTTCCACCCTCAGATAGCTCACACACTGATAATGCAGCAAATACACAAACCAAAAATAAACAAGAAAATTTCTTCTTGTAGTAAGTGTAAGAACTAAACAATAATATAAAAGAGAGTGATTGGAAATGACATCTCAGCAATAATTCATCCATCTCTCAATAAATATATATCAGTTAGTTTTTGTAGCCTAACAAAGCACCCCAAATTCAGTACCTAAAAACAATCACCATCACAATCAGTTCATATTGGGTGGCCTAAGATGGATCCAGCTGGGCAATACTTTTGGTCTCGCTAAACACATTCATGCCTCTGTGGCTGGCTATTGGACGTCCCACAGCATACTTCTGGGGGTTGGCTGGTCCCCATTTGGAACAATGAGAGAGACAAGGCCTGTGTCTCTCACCTGAAAAGCAAACCAGCCCAAACTCATTCATGTAAGATTCCAAGAAGGATAGAAATGTCCAGTCTGTTGAAGTCTATAGACACCATGAGCAGTTAGTTCCTTGCAAATTGAACAGCCAAAGCAAGCCACAAAGCCAAAAACTGTGAAGTCATGTTGCAAACTGTGAGCATAGAGGGAAGGGAAGAATTACTGGGGATTTTGCAATATAACACACGCCTTGCTCCAAGCTGGGCACTGAGAGAGCAGTAAGTGAAGCAGACACAACTCTTTTCTTCTTGTTCAAGCTATTACTAAAGAAAATGCCTGCTACAGCTCTAAGAAAATGGACACAGAATGGTTGTTTACCTGTGGGACATAAATGTTGATTTCATTAATTGGCACTTGGCACTTGAGACAGGAGATTCTGCCTGCTCAACATGGGACCTATTAACACGCCTTACTGTGAATAGAACTAATTACTAAAATTGGATTCTAACCAAACCACCCTCAGCCGCTTTTCTATACAGTGCCAATCCTACTGAGCAAAGGATGGTCACAATTCTGTTGAAATCCTGTTTTAAGACAAAGTCATTTATTCATTTGTTCATTGCCTCAGACTCCCCATTGCATCTGGTGCCCCTGGACCAGAATTATTTATCCAGAAGGTGACCTTTGGGGTTGTAGCTTTCTCTTGAAAAATGACTTCCAACAAACATGCGGCAAGCTGCAGGGCCAGAAGGGCTGGCCAAGGCCTGTTGGTTGTCCACCTCCCAGATGTCAGAGCCTAGAGACAGAAGGTGATTGTCTCCAAAAGACCTCCTCCTCCAGCACTACAGGGGAGCAGCCATGTGGTAGACATAACAGTCCCCACTCTGCCAAGGCCCAGCAGAACTCACCCCAGGGCCAAAACTCAGAAGAAAACTTGCCAAAGCTTAGCAGAAAGACCAAGTAAAGCTCATCATTGCCTTCTCTCAATTTGTCTTCCTGGAAAGTGAGGCTGCTACCACTTTCCTATTCTCAGATTATACAGGATATATGCCCTTACATGACTGCTCATAGTAGAGCTGTCAGTCAGCATACCACAGTGGGGTTGTAAGAACAAGCAAGACCTGATCCCTAGTGTGCTGAGACAGCAATTGAGACTGGGCTTGGTGGCAAGTGCCTGTAATCCCAGTACTTGGGAGGCTGAAAACAGGAGGATCTTTATGAGTCCAGTCTACATAGTGAGACGCTGTAGACTCTGTACTAAAATACATTAAAAAAAAAAAAAAAAAGAACAAACAAGACCATGGCTCTGTCTTTGAGGCACTTGTTGGCTTGTGTAAGTGTACAGTGAAGTTCCTTAAGGTCTGAGGTTGCAATTATCAAATGGTTTTATTTAGTCACACAGAAAGAACAGGCTCATAAAAAGCATGGGTGTTTGAATACATGAATGCTTTCTATAACTTAGAAGAAACATACTCTTTGAACTGAAGGCATTAATGTTATCTTTGTCAACCTCTTATGCCAAAATTCTTTAGCCAGCAGGTGTAATATTTTGGAAGAGCCCAACTGTACAGAGATTATTCCTTCAGAACTGGAGGAGGCAAAGTTTTTATGTTATAAAATGGAATTCTCATAGATAAGTTACATTTTATGCATCCCCTGGGAAAGACTGAAGGAACAAGTCAGGCTGCTCTTCGCCCTGGCTCCTCCCTCCCTACCACCCTTGGAACATATTCTATAGTCCCCACTTCCATCTCCTTATCGGTAGCATAGCCCTCCACCTGCCAAGTACATTTTTCTCTGCAGATC
The DNA here is from genome assembly GCA_004027915.1 of Capromys pilorides. Classification (NCBI taxonomy): domain Eukaryota; kingdom Metazoa; phylum Chordata; class Mammalia; order Rodentia; family Capromyidae; genus Capromys; species Capromys pilorides. The sequence continues at coordinate 11,484 of PVKN010015275.1, read as the reverse complement.
CAGATTCAAAACTGAGCTAAGAAGAGATGTTTGCCCCATGCAGCTGTACCGGAAAGACCTTCTTGCAGCCTTACGTAGTAAGACTTTATCTGGTAGTCTTAGCTTCCCCAAAGTTCTCTAGTATTTGTCTAAACTTTCAGTGGCATGTTCCTGTTGTTTTCCCACATAATACCAGAGGCATTGTAGGTTCTCAGTCAGTATTTGTTGAAAATGAAACAATTAAAAGTATGAAAGCAGAAAAGGAAGATAAAGAGAAAAATGGACAAAGGGAAAGAGAGAGATAGAGTTAACAAGGCAGCTGTTGTATTCAAGGACTTCTAGGAAAGAGCCAGTACCACCCCCAAAAGAGCCAAAACAGCAAGTCTATTTTAGGAACTATCAGATTCCACCTCTGGTGTCAGTGATTTTTTCAGAATGCAAATCTAACCATATCTGAGATCCAGCAACGCACGAAGGGGCCACAGACTTTCCCCTTCATTCTAAAACGTGCAGCAACCCAGGGGCTGAGACCAGTGGACGACACCAGCACCACAATAAAAGCCAGGAGAAATACTACAAACACAGCTACCAGCCCCACAAAAGCAGTCTAATCTAGATAATACCCGGGCTTGCTCCTGTCAAAATAACAGGGAAGTAGGTCTTCAATGGCATCACAATTTCCTCTAGGTGATCACACATTAAAGATTCCAGAACACAGCAGAGCAGGAAGAAAGGAGGTACTGGGGACCCTTTCCACTAGGCCTGTTATGGTGACCCCTGCAGTTAGTCCCCTATCTCTTGCCAAGTGTTGCAACCATACAGTGAGAAGAAAGAAATCAAGAGAAAAATAAAGAGGTGCAGGAAGGGCTTTGAGATTCCCAGCTGCTCTTGGGGAACCAAAAACCTTGAGCCACCCGGATCCTTGGTGTTTACTCATTACATCTAAGTTAAGGACAACGAGTGAAGGGCAGTGAGTGTTTCCAGGAACCGTAATGGCAATGGCAACTACAGTGGATTAGGAAGATCAAAGTATTTTTGTGAGGACAGGGTCAAGGACGAGACAAGGGGTCAATAAGGAAACTTAGTTACCCTACACAGCTTCAACACCTTATCTTGTTTTTGTTTTTTTGGTTTTTTGTTTTGGGTTTTTTGTTTTTGTTTTTTTGTCTTTTTGAGACAGGGTCTCTCTATGCAGTTCAGGCTAGCCTTGAGCTCACTTTTGTAGCCCAGGCTGGTCTCAAACTTGCACTGATCCTCCTGCCTCAGCCTCCCAAGTGCTGGGATTACAGGAGTGAGCCACCACACCCGGCTTCCACACCTTATCTTGCCCTGTAAGCCCCACAGCACTCACTAGCCCTAGGGCTCCCAGCTGTGACCAGGAAAGAGCTGAGTTTCTACACTGCAATCTGGGCCAGGGGCAAGACAGGAACAGCCTCCAACATCCCCTAGACTCAATTTATAATTCAGGGTCCCCAACAGGAAGGGACATTATAATGTGGGAGCTGAGAATTCCCCCCCAAAGTCCCATTTTGTCCCTGTATCAGCTTTCTGGCTTTTCTGCACTTCTTTTGAACAATAACATACCACAAGATGGTGTTGGGGAAGGGAGAGGTAGCAACCTCACCCAAAACACAAGAGAATGGCCAGCCAGCTGGCCCCAGGCCTTGCTGCTCCTGTTAATCATTATACCAAGGATTCTCTACAATCCCTTCCTTTTTCTTTTTTTTTTTTTTTTTTTTTTTTTTTTTTGACAAAGTTTTACTGTTTCCTTCAAGATGGCCTTGAACTCACTTTATAGCCCATTCTGGCCTGAAACTACAGTGAACCTTCTGCCTCAGCCTCCTGAGTGCTAGGATTACAGTTATGTTCACCATGCCTGGCTCCTTCCTGCCATCTTTAAGTTATGTCCTTCAGCTCCTGATAGTACCCATCAGGAGCCCAAAGCATTTCTTCATGCCTTCTTTGAAATGACCTTCAAAAAAATCACATGATTTGCTGAAGAGATTTGGTGCAGTTATTTCTACTTTTTGTGTGACAAGCCAACAGGCTGGAAGGTTACATGACAGGTCTGAGTTCACAAGCAAGTAAGTGAGGTCCAGGTGCTTTCAGGGAGGACATTGTTTTAATGCTCTGTGTCCCATGCATTTCTTTCTCCTAATACCCCTTCCTCTTCCTGGTGCCTCCATAACATGTCACACTCACCTCTGTGGTTGATTTTCAACTTTCATTTTGTCTCTAAAGCCAGATACTGCTTTACTCATGTTTGATTACAACTTACTAAACATTGCCAATAAATATTTGTTAAACTATTAGTAAATCCAAAGTGGATATAATTATGAATGAATCTATGTTCAAATTTGTTTAAGATATAACTGAAGTTTAAAATTATTTTGACTCATTTATAAATTATTGTTAAATCCCATTACTGAAAGGTGTTTAAGAATCTTTAAAGTGGCATCAGGCAATTAGAAATACAGCACTGAAAGGAAGTTTAGGAGTTGTGTAACAAAACCAAGATCACTTGATTAATGGGGAAACTAAGACCCAAGAATGGTTTGCCAAAGTCACAGAGTCTTGGATTAGTCAGGAAAAGGTTACAAAGGAGATGGCATGTGTCCTCCCTGGGTAGGAAGAGAACCAAGACAGTGTGGTCTTTCAGAAGCTCAGAGAAATAGAAAATGTTTAATTAAGTGTCCAACACAGCTGTGAGAAGGAACAGGTGAAGACATGGACTGCGGGCTTTGGCAAAATGTGAAACATTAGTGACCAAAAGAGAGGGTTCAGTGAAGTGGTTGATATCAAAAGCATATTTGAGTGGACTGAGGAGATAACAGAAGGTGAGGAAGTGGGATTATTAAGGAGGGAGGGTTCTTTCAAGAACTTTTGCTGTGAACAGCATAGAAACAGGCAGCCACTAATATGAAGCATACGTCAATGAGGTTTTGTAGCTGTGCTATCCAGTAGAACATTCTGTGGTGATGAGATGTTCTACATCTGCTTTTGGGTCCCTGAAAACTCACAAGAAGGACTGAGGAATTGAATTTTTTTTTTTTTTTTTTTTTTTGCCCTGGACCAGGGTTCAAACTCACTACCTTGCACTTGCCAGTCAGGCACTTGTGTCACAGAGCTATCTCCCTGGCCCCCGAGGAATTGATTTTTTAATGATACTCAATGTTAATCTAAGTAGCTACATGTGACTAGAGCTACTATTTTCCTTATCACAGCCTGTGGCTGTTGCCCCACTCAGGAGTGACAGTAAGACTCATCTGTGTACTGATAAGAATCACCACAGGTGCACTGACACAAATAAGTTCTTCAGAAACTCTGGATTCTCCATGGCTCTTTTTGATACCACTATCTAGCCACATCCTTAAATCTGTTGGTGTTTGATGCATAGCTTGTGTTTTATAACAAAAAATTGCCCCTCATGGTCAAGTCTATGAACCATTTCCAGATGAAGCACTTTAACTTCTATGTGCCCCCATCTTCCCATCTAGACCTGAAATTTGGAAGGAGACTACCTCAGGTCTCCTTTTCAGAGAAAATGGAGATGCAGCCCTTGTTGGAACTAGTTAGGGTGACAGTCTGATAAGTGGCTATGAACTTGGATTTTGGATATAGTAAGCCATAGACCTTTAGACTTTAAGCACAAACTTCTCAGTGTCTCAGTTCCTACATCAGTAAAATGGAAATAATAAGAGGCTAAGGTAGATGACATGGGATTATCTGGACTAGTGCCTGCCAGATCAGGTATGTGGTAGGCATTTAATAAATGTTACTTACTATCATTACAGAACCCAGTCCCGGCAGCAATGTCAAGTCTTCATCACAGTTTTGGTTTAAGGAAGCCAATGCCTCTGAAAAGATGAGTCTATGGTTTATTTGACACCAGCATAGCTTAGTTTCCAAAACCAGAAATCAGGATTAGGAATGGACCTCTATAGTTTGTACCTTGTAGCTCCTTCCAGGGAGTGGTGAAAGAAGTGGCTGGGGGGGGACCTGGAGGGCTCCTCCAATAAACCTTGCCTGCTACTGTATGACTTGTTATTTTTCTCAGACTCTTTGTCTATCAGTGCTGCCCACTTAACCCCAGAGACTAACTGATAATTCTGAGCCCAGCTGCCAGGCCAGCAGTGATCTTTTTAATACTTCAAATGAATGCCTCCACCTACTTTCTCCACACAGTGTTTCAAGATAAATCTCCCTTGCTTCTGATAAAGCCTTTGAAGAAAAACTTGCCTGTTAACAAACAGCTTTTGATTGTGCCTGAGTTTGATCTTTATTTTGTCCTTATTCATCAGACCCCTTTAAATGGATTCTTTCACACTCCTCAGATTAGCCTAAAGGAAACCCCAGGAAACAATGAGCCCATTTCTCTCTGGTTGCAGGGAGTAAACTGTCAAAAGAGGACACAGGGCCTCCTGCAGGATTGAGTAGAAAGTGGCCAGTGATGCTTCCAGCACTAGACAAAAGTGAATCTGACCAGCTTCAAAAGCAGTGACCCCATAAGGAAAGTGGAGATCCAACACATAGCCTTCTGACCCAGGAAGACAAACCTTCACTGACTTATAGAGGAAGCTCCTTTCCTTGTCACACACAGCTTGTTTTCTTAGAAAAGCCCAAGGTCATTCTTAGTGTCAAAAATACCAGAACTCACCCCCCATGGCAGGACAGGAAACCAGTGTGATTTAGAGGAATACAGAGCACACTGATCCAAAAGTTGATCAAGTAACTAGAATCTATCTTCAAATTCATGAAGGCACCTGGGAGATGAAGACTCAGACCTAGTGGTATAGTTTGAGGCCCTGAGTCACTAAAGTTTTATTTATTCCTTTGGCCTTCATAGCTGTATCAGCCAATAAATAATCCTTTTTGTTTATACTACTTCAGATTAGTGGTCAGACACTTATACCTAGGAAGACATAAAGTTGAACTAAAGCAATTCAATGCTCCCTAAGAGTATATGGACAGAAATGGACGTGATGAAAGCAGTATTTTAGGGATAAGTGTTTGGCAGTTTTTAAAATAAACTATAGTCTTGAAACCACCAGGTTGTAAGCCTATTGCCAAAATTTGGCCATTTCAAGCAGCCATCACTGATGTTAAGTAATTAAGTAAAAAAAAGGGAGGAGAGAGGTTTATTTAAAGGATATGGGAAACCTGGGCACTACAACTTACCCAAGTCATTCCTAACAAGAGGATGTCCTCAATAACAAAGATTTTTTTTCAATCCTTCAAAAAATCTAAATTGCTATTATCTCAAAGGATAATAAAATTATTTGAACAAAATACTTTCTATAGATTCATTCACAACAAAAAGTCATGTTGAATAACTAATTTTTTATACTAAATAACTTACAAAAACCACATCATTTCACTCATGCTGAATAAACAACATAGAAGTGTTAAGAAAACTGGAGAATATCTGTTATGGTTCAAATATGAAGTGCCCCCCCAAAGACTAATGCATTGAGAACTTGATCCCCAGTATGGCAATGCTCAGATGTGTGGCCTATAGTAGTGATTGGATCATAAAGGATTAACCTCATTAATCCACCATCAGGTCCATTACCCAAATGGGCTACTAGGAAGTAGGGGCCCAGTTGGAGGACATGGGTAACTGGAGCATGTCCCTGATGGCTGTACCTTGTTCCCAGCCTCCCTTCTCCCTCTCTTGTGCCCTCTCTGCTTTCTGGCTGTATGGGCAGAGTAGCTCTCCTCCATCATTTCTTTTAGCCATTTCTGTCAGCCAGCCATGGAGTGAATCCTTTGAAACCACAAGCAAAAATAAATCTTTCCTCCTTTAAATGGTCTTATCTCAGGTATTTTTTCCCCAGAAACAGAAAGTTGACTAACCCAATGCCCTTGAAGCTAAACTTTTAGAACTAATGTCCACACCATTGAAGAACTGGTCTGAAATTATCACAGCAGGCATTTCAATTTGACGGGGGAGCTAGTTTTTTGTTTTGTTTTGTTTTCTTTTCTTTTGTTTTGTTTTGGTATTAAGGCTCAAACTTAGGACCTTGTACTTGTCATGCTGAGTTATCTCCCTGGCCTAGCATTTTAGGTTTCACTGTAGATTTTATTTAATTTTTGAACAGTCTTTGAGGCTAGAATTCCAGTTTATATCAGTCTCTGCTACTGCCAGCTGCATTTTGACTTTTGAATCAGGATCAATATAGGCTTGGCTTCTGACACTGGTCAGCATCCTGATGTCTCTATGTTATCCTTTGGATGTGATTTGTTCCCCAAAGGGTCCTGGTGGCAATATTGGGAAACACTATGGAACCTTTAAGAGGTAGTACCTAGTGGGAGGTCCTTAGGCAAGATACATGTGTACATGAAGTTATTAAGGTAGTTTCTACATGACTCTTTAGTGGTTCTCTGGAGAAGCTGATTGTAAAACCCCCAGCCTAGCTCAACCCACCTTCTGATTTGATGTCTGATGATATAATCAATTGCTTCCTTCAGTGCTATGTGGCATGATATAACATAGCGAAAGGTGCCCTCACCAGACTATAGCCAAGTGTTTATCTCAGGTGACTTTGAACCTCCAAAACTGTGGGCTAAATGCTCTTAATCTCTTGTCTTATAAAGTATACTATTTCTAATATTTCATTATAGCAACAACAAGCTGACTTCATTAATTCCTGAATCAAAGGCTAGCAGCAGCATGGCTGACTGAACATCGTTATCAACAGTTCAGCAAAGTAGAAATTAATATGCAGTCAGAGAGTGATTGGGCCTTTAAGGGGGACAGCACAAAAGATGACAATATCAAAATTGAAACTGGAGGCAAATCTAAAGACATCCAGGACTCAAGGTACAGAAAGCAATAGCCAAAGTCTCCTTAGAGTAAACAATAATTTGAGATTATACTGTAATTAGCATCAACTCATCCAGCGGGCCCAGACAGACATCACATGCATAAGGAGGGAGACCAGAGTATCTGGACCCATCCATTTCCAAGAATGCTTTTGTTCTTTCCATATACCCTTGCTGTATGACTTGTTTTCCTACTGGGTCAATATTAGCTAAGCAGCTACTTGTAATCTTTAGGTTGATTGTAGTTTGAACCATATTGTGATTTGGCTGTATAAAATATCGCTGACAAATAGCTTCAATAGCCACCCACTCAGAACACCTCCTGTGCACCCAGACCTATCCTTATTTCCAATCAAACTTTCCCAACTTCCTCCTTTGATTCACAGCCTCATTCCTGCATTGTGAGACCACACGCTTGGCACATCTGACATCTAATAGATTGGGAGCTGTTTTCCTCATAGTGATATTATGAACTGATCTGTGCCCTCCTCCACTTCATAGGAGTTGGAGACTTTAAGGAGTAATTATGGTTAAAGAAGGTCATAAGAGTTGGGGCCTCATTCAATATAACTGGTTTCACTGTAAGAAAACAGACATCATGGCTTTCTGTGCACTGAGAAAAAAAACCACTGGGCCGTGTGAAGACATAACATGAAAACGGCCATGTGTAAGCCAAGCAGTGAAGACTCAGAGGAAATCTTGGATTTCCGGTCTCAGGAGCTGTGAGAAAACAGTATTACTAACAAAATACCACAACTAGCTGGAGATGAAGGCAGACAGTAAGAGATCTCTCAGACTTGAACTCTGTGGTTAGAAAATTGATAGTGACACCATAAAAAGACAGAGAAGTAACACAAAGCATGAACTCCGAGAAGAATTCAGTTCTGTGCATTTCGGCAATATAGAGGTATCCACGTGGAAGTCAGACGTGGGAGCCTTATAATCACCAACTATGTCAGAGAGAAGTAAGTGTAATAAACCAGCTCAAACTCTTAAAGCCTCTGCACAGAGAATTCATTTCCATGTGCTCTTCTTTTTCTGTAATTTACATTTTATTAGAGTACAGGTTCTTTTTTATTTTTAAAGATTACAAAATATTGATAAAAAGAGCATAGAAGTGATATAAGATTTCACTAAACAAAGTAAAGGAATTCAACAGTGAACACTGTATTGCATGATGCTATTGTAAAATCAGATATTCAGATTATGAGATATAAATGTGCAAGAGTTATTTAAAGGAAAAACAAAACAATGACAAAGAATTTATAAGACACTCAAAAGAGGAAAAAATCAGAAAAAAAATTAAGCATTAACCGCCCCTTCCAAAAGACCAGCAGAAATTGACAATGAAATTATCCAAACTATTCTGCATATGTACTTAAATATATACTTTTCCCCTTCTTTCATTTGCCCTTTCCTCACACCACTTTTTTCTTCCCCATTGAACAGTTACTTTCCCTTTCACAGTAACTCTTTCAGGTTCTCACACTACTGAGATAATATTTTGTTGGCACATGTGGATCTGATTTATTTCACTTACCAATATAGTCTCTAGCTACATACATTTATCTGCAAAAGCCTCAAATTTATCTTTTTTATAGTTGAATAATACTCTATTGTATAAAAATACTCTATCTTTTTTATTCATTCCTCAGTTGATGCGATTTAGATTGTTTCCAAGATTTAGCCATGACAAATTGTGCTGCTATCAACATGGGGGCACATATGTTGTTGTAATATGATTCAATTCTTTTGAAAAAAATACCTAGATGGGGAATAGCTGGCTTAAATGGGACCTGTAATCCTCACTATTTGAGGAGTCCCCATACTTACTTCCACAATGATTATACCGACTTGTACTCCCACCAGCAGCAGAAAACAGTTTCTTTTCCCCCACAACTTCTCCAGCATTTGTTATTGGCTGACTTCTTTTTTTATTTATTGCTTTTAATAAGAGATAACAATATGATAGTTTAAAAACATGTTAGTAGTACATTTGCAATAAATGACACATTGCATATTGTTGTCCTCATAGAGGTTATACAGAGAACAGGGTGTAGATGTGATAAATTTTTGAATGGATATTGGTAAGGAAAGAAAAGCTTTTCTTCTCTTTGAACTAAGAGGAAGTAGTTGCATACATAGTTCAATGTTCCATAATTGCAGTGGGTTACCGGTGAAACTGGCAACATTATAGGCTGTTGATTTAAGCCTCTTATAGCTCATCATACTAATCTAGCTCTGCATTTTATGCCTCATAATGAAGCTTTTCTCCTGGGTGATCAAGGGAAAGTTAAAGCAAGACCTGTATAACAAAACTTTCATCTTTTGCATTTTCCAAGGTCAAATCTCCACAGGATTAACTTTGGAACCATGCACAGTGCTTTGTAGAACTGTCGTCAGTGTCAGCCATTGGGATAAGTCATGGCCATTGTTTGACCAGTTTGTTCTCTGTGAAAGCCTGAGAGAATGTTTTCTCCCTAGGTGACTCTACCTAGACACACTATACTTCATTTATCCCTTTCTTCTGAGGTCCCATAATCTCCTTGAACAGAAAATTTAGAAAACCACTGAGTTATAGGATGTTACAGCACTAGTTCTCTTATGTCTTGAGTCCTCACTGACCTTGAAGGGCTAGGGCCAAAATGTTGGGAATCCTCATCACCCTTCTTTTTCTCCCATTTTTGGTCTGTTAACTTACATTCTCAACCTTCCAGCAGAGAAACTTCAAATACTACTACTCTATAACATAGGAAATCGAGCTTAACATCACTTTCTTTCTGAATATTAAACATCTTAGACTTAGTTTGACATTGGTATTTTCTGTCAATCATTGATATTCTAATAAATCTCTTTAGGATATAATTAAAGCATTTACACATTTTTACACAGACATTTGGAAACTCAAGGATGTACAAAATTGTGGCCTGTCAAGCGTGTGACATTTTGCCTAGTTTCTTACTCTCAATTAATACCCTTTTTAGTTAACCAACCATTTACTTGAGAGAGAGTGTAGCAGTAAATGAGTTTACATTAGAAGGAGTACACATCTAAAAGATCAGAACGACATGTATTCCAAGCATAGTTTCTGTGTTGCACGCTGCTATCATCAATGTGAAAACCCTTTGAAGGTTCCTAGCACCAATATCGAATTCATCCTGTGTACATAAATGTATGCTTTTGCTCCTGCTATGTTTCCTGTCTTTTCTGCTTCCAGTCACTTCATTGTTTAATCCATAAGACTTTGGTTTCCATTCAGCTGTGTTATGCCTTTCTATTTTTATTTCTTCTTTAGATTTCTTACACTAGGGACACTATATGATATTTACAAATGTAGAACTGGTTCATTTCACTTATGAGTATATGTTCCATTTATATATGAAGTCTTCCAGTTTATCATTCTTGATAGCTGAGTAATATTCCATTGTACAAAAATACCACATCTTTTTCAGCCATTCTTCAAATGATGGGCATTTTGGTTGTTTCCAAGATTTGGCTATTACAAATTGGGCTGCTATAAACATAGGTGCACAGATATCGCTATGGTATGATGTTTTCAGTTCGTCTGGGAAAATACCCAGTAGGGGGATAGCTGGATTGAATGGGATTTCCAGTTCTAGTTTTTTAAGGAGCCTCCAAACTGCTTTCCATAATTGTTGCACTAATCTGCATTCCAACCAGCAGTGGAGAAGGGTTCCTTTTTCCCCACAGCCTCTCCAATGTTTGTTGTTGGTTGATTTGTTTATCATAGCCATTCTGGACTGGAGTGAGCTGGTATCTAAGTGTTGTTTTAATTTGCATTTCACAGATGGCTAGTGATGTGGACCATTTTTTCATGTACTTATAAGCTTGTTGAATTGCTTTCTCTGAGAAGTGTGTGTTCATCTCAGATGCCCATTTCTCAATTGAGTTTTTGAATTTTGGGACCCTAGTGGTTTTTACTTCTTTATACATTTTAGATAGAAGACCTTTGTCTGAATATTTATTAGTTAAAATCTTTTCAAAATTTGTGGGTTGTCTTTTCACTCTGTTGGTAATTTCTTTTGATGTGAAAAAACTTCTTAGCCAAAGGAGGTCCCATTTATTGATGCTTTGAAAGGTTAAACATGCATTTTGATTTTTGTCCATGAACTTTTTGCCTACCCCGATGTCTTCAAGGTTTTCTCCCACTTTCTCTTCCAGGAGATTTAATGTTTCTCTTTTAATATTTACATCTTTAATCCATTTTGACTTTAGTTTAGTGCATGGTGGTAGACTTGGGTCAAGTTTTAGTTTTCGACATATAGAGAGCCAGTTTTTCGAGCACCATTTGTTAAAGAGGCTATCTTTCTTCCAGTAAGCTTGTTTGGCCCCTTTATCGAAGATAAAGTGGCTCAGTGTGCTTATTTGCTTCTGAATCTTTTAATCTTTCCACTGATCCTCAGGTCTATTTTTTTGCCAATATCATGATGACTTTATTACTGTAGCTTTGTAGTATAACTTTAGGTCAGGAATTGTAATGCCTCCTGCCTTATCTTTATTGCCCAGATTTGCCTATGCAATTCTGGGTTTTTTTTTTGTTTCAAATAAATTTTAGGAATGATTTCTCCAGATCTGTGAGGTATGTTGATGGTATTTTGATAGGAATTGCATTAAATCTGTATAACAATTTAGGGAGTATGGCCATCTTCACAATGTTGA
>PVKN010015274.1:0-18608 GCA_004027915.1 Capromys pilorides | reverse complement strand
TCATTTTTGTCTTGCAGTTTTCAGACTTTAGGATAATCTTCCAACTTTTAACAGTACCAAGTTATTTTTGGGCATTTTGAATATTATGTTATATATTATCATGCATGTAACATGATATAAATATTTTAGAATCATTACTATAATATTTATGTATGGCTTCCTTGTTGCTGGATAGGAAGAACCAACATTGTGAAAATGATCATATTGTTAAAATTTTTATACAGATCTAATACAATCCCTATCAAAATATCATTAACATTCCTCATGGATCTAGAGAAAATATTCTTAAAATTTATTTGGAACCAGAAAAGATCTAGAATAGCAAAGGCATTGCTGGGCAACAAAGGCAAGAGTGGAGACATAAAAATCCCTGGCTTGAAATTATACTACAAAGCTACCTTGATAAAATCAGCATGGTACTGGCACAAAAACCAGATATGAGGATTAATGGAATAGATTGCAAAATGCACATACAGCTACAAATACACTCAGCCACCTTATCTTTGACAAAGGAACAAAAGATGTTCACTGGAAGAAAGATAGCCTCTTCAACAAATGGTGCTGGGAAAACTAGCTCTTTACATGCTGAAAACTAAAACTAGATCCAGGTCTATCATCATGTACTTAATTAAAGTCAAAATGGATTAAAGATCTAAACATTCAACTGGAAACACTAAATCTACTGGAAGAGAAAGTAGGTGGAAATCTTGAAGACACTGGTGCAGGCAGAGTTCATGAACAAAATCCAAACTGCACACAAAATCCTTCAAAGAATCAACAACTGGGATCTTATTTTATTGAGAAGTTTCTGTACATCAAATGAAATCACCAACAGAGTGAAAAGACAACCCATAATTGAGAAAAGACCTTAACCAACAATCACTCAGGCAAAGGACGCCTATCTAAAATATATACAGAAAAACATCAACTGACCCTAAAATTCAAAGACTCTATCCAAAAATGAGCATCTGAAATGAATACACACTTCTCAGAGGAAGAAATACAAATAGCAAATAAATGTATAAAAGAAGTTCTACAGCACTGCTCATTCAAGAAATGCAAATTAAAACAACACTGACACATCTCATCCCAGAAAGAATGGCTCTCATAAAGAAATTAACTAATAACAAGTGCTGGAGAGGCTACAAGGATAAGGAATCCTTCTCTACTTTTGGTGGGAATGTTGCCTGGTACAACCATTATGGAAATCAATGTGGAGACCCCTCAAAAAACTCAGATTGAAAGTTCCATTCAACCCATCTATCCTGCTTCTTTTGTGTGTGTGTGTGTGTGTGTGTGTGTGTGTGTGTGTGTGTAACCGGGGTTCAAACTCCTGACCTTGCATTTGCCAGGCAGGCACTTGTGCCATGGAGCTATCTCCCTAGACCCCTGGGTATATTTTTAAAAGAACTGAAAACATCATACCACAATGATATTTGTGCACCTATGCTTATAGCAGCATAATGTGTTATAGTCGAATCTTGGAAACAACCAAAATGCCCATCACCTGAGGAATGGATAAAAAAAAGTTGTGGTATTTTTGTATAATGGAGTATTACTCAGCTATAAAGAAAGACACACTGGAAGGTTTTATAGGTAAATGAACACAACTAGAGGGTATACTCATAAGTGAAATAAACCAGACCCACTTATATAAATATTGTATTGTCTTCATAGTGCAAGAACCTGAAAGAATAAATAAACTGTGAAAGAAATAATATATACAGTAAAATTGGAAGAAATTGAGCATAAGAATAAACAATAAAGGTGAGAGAAAAGGAAAAAATGATAAGAAAAATGTAAGGGGTAAAATCATGCAAGCCTATATTCAGGAGAGTTACGATGACTGCAGTTCTCATTTCCATCAGTTTTTTTAAAGTAGAAGTTAATGTTTAATATTTTCACTTTGACTATGTGCTATTATCTATCCTCTGAGCAACTACATCGAAGACAGCAAAGTGCAATACAGGGCCGGTGAGATGGCTCAGAGGTCTAAAGCGCCTGCTTAGGCAAGTTTAGGCAATCGCAGGGACCCCGGTTCAATCCCCGGCACCACATGCTGTGTCAGTCCCACCCTCAGGGCAGGCTGAGCCAGCCATAATAAAACAAACAAACAAACAAACAAACAAACAAACAAACAAAAATGCAATATAAAAACCACAGCTGAATACTTCTCACCTTGTTCTTCTAGATGTGTACCATTTCTAATGTTTGATCGATTAGTGTACTCTCTTTAAAATAAATTATATATAAATAAAATATATATAAAGTAAAAAAGGTTAAGAAAAAAGTTAAGGTTTATTGAAAGTAAGCATTAATGTTTAATTATTTGACCAATTGTGTATATCTATATCTATTAATCTAAAGAACAGATTTGATGATGAAAATATGTAATACTACAATCATTATTAAAATTCTATTTTGTTTTGAAATTCTATACCGTTTGTACTGGCACATTTTACTCTCTGTCTTTGTTTCTATTTGCTTTACTCTTTAAAGTAAAATTTTAAAAAAAGAAAAAATTATTTATGGTATTATTACTATCCATTTTCATGTAATAATAGGTACAGTATTACAAACTATAAGGTAAGTAATAATGGCATATTACAATTGCTATGAAATACTATATTAGTAGTACCATTGCCCTTTGACTCTTCTTCCTCTTAAGTTTTCTGAATTTGGAGTGGTTTTCCAATATTTTGAATGTCTCTTGTCCTTTGATATATTTGGAAAGAAAATAGCTCTTGGGAGCTGGGGAGATAGCTCAGTAGAATAAGTGCTTGCCTGGCAAGGGCAAAGGCCTGAGTTCAATCCTCTATTACACACACACACACACACACACACACACACACACACACAGAGCTCTCAATTTAGAGAAATTAAATTACAGTAATGACTTAATTCAAGTGCCTTGTGTAGTTCCAGCCAGAAAAACAGAGAAAAAAACCCCAGCGTACTCCACCAGCTGACTGACTGCTCTTCAGAGCCCTGCAGGGGCTGGATGACAAGGACTAAGGTGACCCAGCAGCCACCACAGGACTCAGGCACATGCATAGCAGGAGGCCTGGCTCGTCCCAGAAAGTGACTTGTCCCTTGGGGAGGGGCTTGTCTTCTGGGAGAGGCCCATCCTGGGAATGAAAAATGGTTTCTTCCCAGGCCCCTCTAGAATGCCAGTGTCTTTGTATGGGGATCTGGGAGGATGGGGCCACAGGTCTGGGGCTGCTCTGTCCTTGCTCTGGATCTGGGAGCTGAAGGGTTGCAGTGCAGGTGTCTCTTTTTCATTAAAATGGCAAATTAGCGTGCCTATTTGATCTGATAACAAAGACAGCATTGAAACCGGGTGTCTGCCTATGGTGGCCAGCAGAGGACAAGACAATGATTTCCCAGGATGTGTCCCCTGCCTGGCTTCCCTACAGAGCTCTGTACCCATTCAGTCATGGGTGAATGCAGGACTTCTGAGAAGCCCCAGCTGGGCCACAGCTGCTGTCCTGAGGAGGGACCGGAGTACTGAAAGAGGGAGCAATCGCACCCCTGTGTCCCACAGCTGGGGCTAGTCAGCACACTTTTGTGAATGATAGCTAACTGGGAGAAATGCTGGCTGGACCTAAAACTCTCCTGCAATCTCAGTTTTCCTAATGCCCTGCTAACCAAATGGGAAGGTAAATTATTCTTAATTTTCCTTATTTTCATTTGCTTTTTTGCTAGACAAGCTTCCTTACTCATTTATCCTACCTATTAGATGAAAAGCAATCTTATTCTGGAGATATCTTTGGGGTACTTGGAGGTTGTATCTGACATGGTAATAACTTTTGTGTAATGAAATTTACATGAGTGTGTCTATGGGAAACAAGGATAAAAGTGGTTTTTTTTTTTTTTTTTTTGTTTTGTTTTGTTTTGTTTTGTTTTTAGAGAGAGAGACTACTGGATGCAAAGTCATTTAGAGGACAAGTCTCAGCAAATTAGAACCTCAGAACATTTGGCTAGACTACACAGCCTGGGCAGTCAGGAGAGCCACATATTTCTCCATCTGGGTGAGTAAAGGGGGGCAAGACACAGGGTGGATGGGTAGAGGGTGGGGGTGTACTAGTCTCCTGCTTATTTGAAAAACTGAGGCTCAGAGATAGAACATGATTTCATCCAAGGCCGCAGGGCCAGTCTCAAAACGTGACCATTACCATCACTATCAGAAGAGGGTTATTAGAAAGCTTGTGGCTCCATCAGTGACAACTTCGGGAACTAAGACTCTTTCTTGGCTGCCCAACATGCTTCTGGGTTTGGCTTTTTGTATCTTGGATTCTACGTTTCCTTGGGGTACAGCCAGGAAGCTGAACCTTAATCCTTGTCCCTCCTGGGCTTCCCAAGCCCATCTCAATCTTTACTCTTTGCTTCTGTCTCCCAGAAGCATAGAGTTAACACTATTTTCTGCCCTGACACAAAATTTAACCAGCTTCAGAAGCCTAGTACCTGCTATCTACTTAAACAAGAGAAATAGCAAAGAAAAAATTTACATAGAGAGAAGAAAATTAATACAGTGGCCCCTCACTTAACAAGAAGGTTGTGCCAGACAACCCCACAATAGCTGAAAATCAGCGAAGCAGCGACGTTATATTTATTTTAGTATTTATATATATTTTAAGACTTTATAAACCTTTCCACACTCTTATAAACTTTTCTCACATTTTTCAAACATTTCTAATGTTGTTAACCATTCTCTAAACTCACAAGCCTACGTAATTTTAATAACATACCTATGTTGTACAATACTGCAAAATCCTGTGATATAGTGAAAAATCTGTGATAAATAATTTAGATGAATATTTTTTGAAAACCCGTGAAACAGTGAGTCCGTGAAAAGTTGAACCATGAAATAGTAAGGGACTACTGCCTATTAAACTGATAGGTTCTGGCCCTGGTATGAATTGCTAATTCATTATGGTGGCCATATTATATGGCTGAAGCCCTTAAAACAACAGCTTATCTTTCCAATGACCATCTCCCCACTTATTCTCCAGCTCAGCCCTGGGTGCAATTTCCATTCACCTGTCCCGCCACCTCAGGGAAGGCCCCAGTCAGCTCCTAAGGTACATGTAAACATCCCCCTCAAACCCCACCCCTAGCAAAAGGACATAAAAGCCTCAGCCTTCCTTTGTTCCAATCCAGAGAATTTCTTATCTACCACAAACTCTCTCTGTGTCCTCCAAGAAAATACAGCCCCTTTCCCTTTTTCTCTCCTGCCTGTTTCTCTGCTGTAACACCTTGGAAAACCTATCACTTTGAGCCTAAAAATAAAAATCCTTTGTCACATAAGCATCTCCAAATTTTCTCTCTTTCCATAGTTAGACATAAGCATACAGAGTTTTCTTAGCATAAGTTGAGCTGTGTTTCCTAAAAAATTATTATCATTCTCTTTTTGGGATATAACTTGCACTTGGAAGTACTTTTTCCTCAGTGTTCCTAGAGACAAAATGTCCCGCTGGTAGTGCAAGAAAGCACTGGAATGTGCCTGCTCCAGAGGTTTGTTTTGGTTGTTTCACCATCCACATGTCAGTACTTCTCAATCCTAGAAACCCCAACTCCTGCCCTGCCCTACAATGTGATATCTGTGTATTCTTCGATCACTTGTCCTGAGAACCACAACTAGTTTCAATCAAGTGAGAATTTGACATAAAAATAATGGATGCCAACTTTTATTCAATATTATATCACAGGCACTGATAAAAAAAAAAAACAAAAAAAACAAAAAACCATTACCTTGCCAGCTCTGGCAATCTTCTTGTGCAGTAGGATTCATAGTATTCCCATTTTACAGGTGAAGAATCTAAGCACAGGGGAAGCTGAACTACTGCTGTAAAGTACAGAGCACACCCATTATTTGAAACTGTGTCTCTCTGTTCACTCAGGAAGTTGCCTTAATTTCAGGCTTTCTAAGGGCCAGCCAGATAGCTCAGCAGACTAAAGCTCCTGCTTAGGCAGTGCAGCAGCGTGGGTTTGATCCCTGGCCTGCCGTGCTGGCCCTACACGAGGGTCTTGCTGAGACAGTGATTGAGACTGGGCGTGGTGGCACATGCCTGTAATCCCAGCACTTGTGAGGCTCAAAACAGGAGAATCACTATGAGACCAATGAGGCCCTGTAGACCCTGTAGTCCCAAGTTTTCTACATCAACTTGATTGGTTCATGGGGTGCCCAGATTTTTGGCTAAGCATTATTTTGGGGTGTGTTTATGAGATTGTGCTTCCAGAAGATTAGCTTTGGGGTCAATAGATGGAGTAAAGCAGATTGCCCTCACCAGGAGTGTTGGGTGTTATTGAATTTGCTGAAGGCATGGCTAGAACAGAAAGGCAGAGGAAAGGGCTCTTGTGTTTACCTGAGCCAGAACATGGTTCTTCTTTTGGCTTCACATGGGACTTAATGTTCATGGTTCTTAGGTCTGGTGGACCTGGAGTGCATCTATACCACTAGCCTTCTGGAGTCTCCAGCTTAGAGAGCACATGCGATGGAGCCATCTCAGCCTTTATAATTGCCTAACTGAATTCCTCCTAATGTATCTATATCTAGATAGACTATCTAGCTCTTATTAGCTCTGTTTCTCTGCAGAACCCTGATTAATGCAATCAGCATTCTAGATAGGCACCTAATAGATAAGCTGAATCTCACCAAGGACAATATACATGCACGTTGCCCCCAGGTTAGAGAAGATATAAATGACAAATTATGGCCTCCTTGCAGTTCATGCTTACCTGCATGTGCCAGTTTTATTGGGGCACTGTGAAAGAGAGTTTTTCTACTCTACTCTACTTATCAACAGTATTATATGGTAAAAAGTAGAAGAGAAGAGTCTCAAGTTTTCTGACAGGAAGGAATGATAAATCTTTAAAGACATAGAATGCTGATTATTCTGATTTGATTGTTATTTATCACAAACATGGAGTAAAAATACATTTGAAAACAGAGTATTGTGCCAGGAGAGGTGGTGCATCCCTGTAACCCCAGCATGTGGGAGACTGAGTCAAGAACTAGGTGAGTTTGAGAACAACCTGGTCTGCATAGCAAAGTTAAGAGGGATAATTCTTCCTTTACACTACTCAACTGCCTAAATAGTAGTGATGATTAAATGGTTTGGTACTAAGGAGTAAAGGTGTGTGACATGCTTAGAGGAGGATGTGGCCAATTAATAAGCACTACTTACATCCTTCCTGTTGTTATGTAATAGGGAATGTGCTGCCAGTGTCTGCCAGGTCGCTGTGGTCCCAATCCCAGGAGAATGCCCCATTTTCCTCTCTTCTGTACCCCCTGTATCCTCACACATCATCCACACGTAAGACCTCAGCTCTCCGTCTAGGAGGTGGATTGCTCTGCTCCAGCAGCTGCTGTGTTTTCGCTGCTTCTGAGTCAGGGCCACTGCTGTTGCTTGTTTGGATCACTACTATGGTGGTGCTTCACAACCCATCCTCACAGAAATAAGAATGATTTCAAGGAAACACAGGTCCTCCTCTTAAGACTACCCCTCCTTTTCCATTGCAATCAGAAGAAAACTCAGACGTCTTTTCATGTCCTAGATGTACAGTGATCAGATTAAAAAAAAAATACAAACTAATAAACAAAAAGCAGGCCATCTGATAAGTTCAAATGTCCTGAAAATACAGCTTTGTAGTAGAATTCTATTCCTAATACTACATGGGATGTACTTATACAATTACACCCTATAGAATAATGTTTCTGCCTAGGCTGCAAATGTACTGCACATGTAGTGGTAGACTCTTAGACTCCTAGAATTGTGAAGCTGAAAGATTCCTATTACCTAGTGAAGCCATAGAGATCATAAAGTCTTTGAACAATGCATTATGCACGTTATCAATCCTGGAATGAACTATCCCACTGCCCGCCAGTCATATAAAAGAAGAACAAGTATAATCTATATAGTGTACAATACTTGATAGCGATGATACATGACCATGTTATGGGTTTATGTATGTGCTGTACTATAAATCTTTCTCTTTGAGTATATTCCTAGTTATTGAGAGAAAAAAAAAAGAGTGGAGGTTAATGTTTGTGAAACAGCTCACCAAGTTCCCCTGCTGCAGCCTCAGACATCTCATTTGCTTGAAGGCTTCAAGATCACACATGGAATAATGACCCTGTAATGTCCAGGCTTATGCATGGGCACTCTACTGTGTTCACACAGAGAAGACAGTCAAATGACACTGCAGTTTCAAGATCACTCCCATCTTTAAATGACACATGGCTGGACTGGGAATTATCTGTCATTACCTGAATTCAAACGTAAAGTAGTTTATTTTTTAATCTTTTCATTCATTCATTCATTCATTCACTCATTCATTCATTCATTCATTCATCCATCCATTCATTCATTCGTTCATTCATCATTCATTCATTGATTCATTCATTCAGCACAGGGTCTCACTATGCAGCTAGGACCATAGTGATCTTCCTGTTTTAGCCTCCCCAGCACTGGGATTACAGGCGTGTGCTCCCACACCCAGTTTTGGTGGCCAGCATGGCATGCGGTACCAGGGATAGAACCAGGCCTTTGTGCTTGCCAGGAAGGTGCTTAGGCCACCGGGCTATCTCTCCTGTCCTGTCATTTCTTCATTTGTATTGCCAGAGGCAGCACAGAGGCCTCTGAGATGGTGCTCTTCTTGCTGCTTCGCCCTGCCTACAGCTCTCTCCTGGACTCTTCCTGCCTCCTGTTTTGTGTGTTTGTCCTGGCAGTTCTTGATGCTCCCAGGTGTCAGGATGGCTGGTTGCCGCTTGCCACTTTAGCTATTATCTCAAATGTCACTTCCTCAGACAGGTCTTAGTTGATAATCCAGCCCCTTGGGGGCTGTCAAGGGTTACTGCCTTTTGTATTTCAGTCAGTCTTTGGGGTATACTGATACTCTATAAAATTCGTCCTGTGTAGTGTACAGTTTTATGAGTTTTTACAAATATATACAGCTGTATATCCATCTAGTCAAAATCTAGAACATCTCCGCACCCCTACAAAATTCCTTCCTAGCCCTTTGCTGCCAACCACTGGCCATCACTGAATTGATGGTACAAGTGTCCATCTCTCCTCTACTTGTGCCGTGTGGTGTCAGGGGACAGCGGCCTTTTGATCTAGAACATTTGCAGCTCAGCCATGATGCATCCATCAGTAGCCTGTTTTCTCTTGATTGCTGGCTGGGACTCTCTGTTGTAGATAAACCTCAGCTTGAGTATTTAATTACCAAAAACAACAGTTCAGGCTCTAATTTTAGAAATAAAGCCACTGTTAATAAAACAAGTGAATAAAAGAGATGTCTATCTATATAGAGAATTTGATATAAATCTGAGCTTTTACATTTCTAAGGTTAATAAGATGTGGGTGGTTGTATCATATGATCTGTGTATATTTAGTTTTTTTTTTATTTTATTTTAGGGAAGGGTATACAGGGTGTTCAGGGTCTCACTACTAGATTAGACTTGTAGCGATCTGCCTGTTTACAGCCTCTCAAGAGCTGGGATTACAGGCACATGCCACCATGCCCAGTCTCAATTGCTGTCTCAGCCCTGTCCAGGGGCACGGCTAGCATAGCAGGACTGGGGATCTAACCCCCAGCCCCTGTGCCTGCTTGCAGACACTTTAATCCACTGAGCTATTTGGCTGGCCCTTGTATGTTTAGTTTTATAGAAAATCGAAAAAGGATTTTCAAGGGTTTGTGTTGTTTTGTGCCCGGACTTTCGGGTTAGCTCAGTGGTTTAAGTGCCTGTGTAGGCAATCCCAGTCAGGCACAAGGGATGGCGGTTTGATCCCCACACCCACCCTTAAGGCAACCTGAGCCAAAACAGACAAACAAACAAACAAAACACCTTATTTGGGCTGGGGAGATAGCTCAGTAGAATTAAGTGCTTGTCTGGCAAGTGCAAAGTCTTGAGTTCAATCCCAGGTACAGGAAAAGAAAGAAAGAAAGAAAGAAAGAAAGAAAGAAAGAAAGAAAGAAAGAAAATCTTGACCAACAATGATGCCTAAGAGTTCCAGTGGCATTGTATCTCCATCAGTGGTACTGTTAGTTTTTTTTTAATGTCTTAATACTTGTGACAGAATCTCACTGGGATTTTAATATCCATTGAGCATCTTTTCACATGTTTATTTGCCATCTTGATATCTCCTTTGCGGTAGCATTAGTTAAAACATTTTTTCCACTTTAAAATTACTGCTTTATGATTGAAATTTCAGAGTTCTTCACATATTTTGAATACAAATCTTTTAGCAGATATGTTTTTCATCATTCTCCCAATCTGTTGCTTGTCTTTTCAGTTTTCACTGTGTCTTGGATGACTCATTCCTTGTACCTCTCAGCTGCAGGGGCGTCTTCTTTCTCCTCACTATTTATTGTTTTCTGAAGTAATCTTACTGATTGTGGGCCACCCGTCACTGAGAGGCAAATTTCCCTAAGACAAGGGAACTTCCTAATCTGCAGCTTCACTGTGTCCTTGGGATTGAAGTTTCTGTCTGTCACAGAGAGTAGACACACAATAAACGCTTGTTGAATAAATAGTGGTACCATCCGCTAAAACTTTCTAAATTGTGTTAAGTTTTAGGGATTCTTCTAATGACATCACACAATTTATCTCCTTTAAATATCAATGTAACACCAGAAGTTAGCCTCTATTATTGCCTCCAGTCATAAAGGTCATGATAATAACAATTATAATAAGTAGGATTCCTGATGGTTGATAAGGTATTTCATCCACACTCTGTCGCTGGACTTGAGTCTCTTGCTAGCAACTCTCTGTTAGGTTCACCACTCAGATGTGAGAGAAAGCTGGCCAGATGGAGGAGAGCAGGACTTCCTCCTGGCTTTGCTTGCTGTTGCCAGACTCTCCAGCAAACCCACTGGTAAATCCATGGGTTCCAATAGCATGAGTTGGTTCCAGGTTGCAGTCCATGCCACTTGCAGCTCGAGAGGCATCAAACTCTCCCAGAAGCTTCCTCCCAAGGGAAACAATGACTTGCAGCCCTGTATGCCCCTCTCTTTCCCCTCTCATCTTCAGCATCTCTGTCTTTCAAATATTTCTCTTAAACTTTAACAATCCCAACTTCAGTTCTCTGGACAGTTGGGAAGTTAGGGAAAGAGCTGCCTCTTGCATTTATTTCTTCAGTGACACTTTTGTGCCTTCTTCAGTTTTCTTGTATACATGATGAAGAATACCTCATGGTAAATTCTGTCTAATAAAATACTAATTGGGACTTTGACTGATAGAGGAAGATGATCATAGAGAAAATAACAGATAGGAAACTGACAGCTAAGCAGGAGTAAAATGTTTACACAATTCGCTTCCGTAGAGGAGGAACATTACAAATGTCTCTGAGGAGGAGCAAACACAAGAAAAGGGCAATTTGGCAGTATCTGTAAAAATCTGTTAAGATGCATCCCCAGAGAACAGCATCATATTGTATGATTTTGGCAGCTTTCATGTGCAACTGCAGAAGAACAATTCTTCACAGAAAGGATGTTGAGCAGGCATCCAATAAATGTCCTTTTCATCATTTTAAAGACCAAATCCAAATATGGCTTCCTCCATGGAACTTTCCATGGCAGGATCTTGGATGTTGCTCAGGAGCACAAAACTCCTTCTTCCTGAGCAGAATAGAGAAGCTGGGACTCCTCTCTCAGACTGCCTCTTGAGCAGACATGGAGGAGGGTCAGACATAAATGCCAAGAAAATATAAGAGGGTCATGGATGTAGCTCAGTGGTAGAGTGCTTGGTGCACATACATGGAGCCCTGGCTTGATCTCCAGCACCCTGCTGCCTCTCCAAAGAAGTGAAATAGTAAGAAAAAAATTTCTGGAGGAGACACAGAAGAAAAAAAAGACATTTTAAGGGTACAAAGGGAGTACCCTTGATCTTCCATGGCCTGCTGCATCTTCCAGTCCCTTCACTAGAAGTATCTTTCCTCTTGGTTCATCAATCCTCTTCTGGATTTTTCTAGAACTTTGTTTTAGGGTTTGGTTAACTTTCTTTTGTATATTTATACATGTATATGCATTCTTTTGTATGTTTATAAATGCATCTTTTTGATGCATAAACTTCTTCAGATTAGAAATTCTAGTTCATCTGGACCGTCCACAGAATTTCTAGTAGAATACCTAGTTCACTGTAAATAATGAATAAATATGTCCACACACCCTGGATGTGGGTTTGTGAATCCCTGATGCATTTCATATTCACTGCTTATAACTTGTATTGTGAAAAGAGCCTTAGTTAAAAATGTTAGGCCAAGGTCCTATCTTGGCTCAACCTCCAATTAGCTAAGTGGTTATAGGTAAATATCATCCCTACCTTTCTACATCCTCTAAGTTCCCAATCAGATATTGCCTGCCCCATAAAACAGTATCCACTCTGCACCCAGACATGAATGTATTACTTGCCTCTTCTAATTCATTGCTTCTTTTCCTAAAAATAGGCTTTAAGTTAATGTTTATATTAATGTGTTCATTTTACATTGAGTTTTCTGCCACCTCATTTTTTTCACTCGTTATGTCTTGAAGATATTTTTAGTTCAGCACATATGGCTCTACCCTATATTCAGAGCATTTAGTAATATAGATTTGTCAGAATTTGATAATCCCATTATTAATGAATATTTGTCAGTTCCCACTTTCTTCATATTGTATATATGTGTTTCTTCCACTGATGCAAAGTCATTTTTCTAGGACAGGCATGAGATAGACTTGACTGGTAGCAGGCACATTTAGAAAGTTAACAGATTGTGCCAAGTGCACTTTAGTTAGGTTATAAAAACTAATGGTGGTTAAAAATCATTGAATAGCTCTTTCATTAACTTTGTTTAACATCTTAGATTCTGGAACAATAGGGGTAAGAGGCCTGTAACTGTCATAACATCTTGGTGTCCAGGTTTATTACATACCACTGTTCTAGTCTGATCCTGTCACTGGGGCAGTTTGGTAACGTAAGGAAAGACCAGAGGCTTTGAAGCCCTCTAGATGGCTCTGGTACATCTGGGCTGTGGTCAGAGAAATGGTGCTCAATGTTGTCAAGTTCTTGTGTCCCTATTTGTAAAAGTAGGTGAGAGGACTTCTGGGGCATTGTGGGATTGACAGAGTGCTTAATCAAACTTTACCCATGTCACCTGCAACCTTCTGCACACCATCTCTCTTCCTGTGCCCTTTTCTATCTTTTAGCCCTTGGAGATCTTAGGAAACTGATTGCATTCAGGAATTGATAGTGGAAGTTTGAAATAAAGATGACCACTGACCTACACAGACGTTTTTTTTTTTGTTTTGCAGTACTGGGGATTGAACTCAGGACCCTGTGCTTGCCAAACAAGCACTTATTCTACTGAGCTATCTCCCTAGGGCTCTCTACACAGACTTTTGTTCTCTTAGACACTTTACTTATAGCAAGTGGATACATTATTCATACCTGAATCAGGCAAATATTCTGATTTTATCTTACCTAGCATTAAGTCTACAACTGGTAATTGTTGTACAGATTAACTGATTCCACTTTAAAGAAGTTCTAAAATGAAATTCAGCAAGGTGTTTCTAAATAAGTAAAACTAAAAACAAAATCATTCCATACTTGCCACTTTGCCAATTTGATAATCAAGGTACTGCCACTTCAAATTTGGCATCCAAATAGCACAACAGAAAGCAACCTAAGAAAGGTAAGTTCAGAAGGGGCAGCTCAGAAGCACCCTCTACAATATTACCCAGGACCACATGCTGTGAAATTATAAGAATATGTCTAGATTCAGGAGTCAAAGATAGTGGGTCTCTGGAAGAACAGAGGACAGGATCTTTTAGAACAGATCTAGCATGTTCAGGATGGTGTGGTCATAGAAGATGGAGCCATTTAGAAATGCCTCAAGAACAGAGAAATTTCAGTGTCATATGCCACATTAATGAGTAGCAAAGGGAATCTGAATGAAAATAGGGCTTTACAGTTCCTCGGATTCTGAACAATGTGGCCGGGATAGCTTAGCATGATATTCAAGCAGATGAAATGCCCATGGGAAGAGGTAGGACATTAAGGAAAAACGAATTTCAGGTGAAGATTGCTTGCTAGAGGCTAACAGATGTAGTATGTTATGAAAATCTCCTTCTTGCCATTTTAATAACCTTCACATCAAAATTTATTACTTACCCAAAAGGAAATATCTTAGAATAGATTTTTGAAAAACATTAGTAGGGCCAGCTAGGGAGATTGTTCAGTGGTTTAAGTGCCTCCCTGGCTAGCACAAGGTCCTGTGTTCAGTCCTCAGTGCCACCACCCCTGAAAAAAAAAAAAATCAACTTTGGGGGTGTTGGGAGATAGCTTAGTGGAACAAGTGCTTGCCCTGCAAATGCAAGGTCCTGAGTTGGATTCCTGGCCTCAAAAAAACAAAAAAAAAAAAAAAAACCACCGGAAAAATGATGTTGGGCTAGAAAGATAGCTTGACAATCTAAGTGGTTGCTTGGCAAGTATAAGGATCTGGGTTTGATCCCTGATACTACATGTCATGCAGGACCTTGAACGCTGGGTGCACTGTGCAGGCCCAAAACTGAGCGTAGAGTGGCATGCCTGTAATCCCAGTGCTGGGGAGGCTGAGATAGGAGAATCACTATGAGTCTGAACTGCATAGCAAGACCCTACATCGAGTAAATAAATAAATAAATAAATAAATAAATAAATAAATAAATATTAAAGAAAAAAAGAATAGGAGAATTTCTCTCAATAAGTTCGATCTCTAGCATTTTAAAGATTGAAAACAGCTTAAATACAGTTAAACGTTTATTTTATTAAGGACTGATAATATTATGTATAACAAATATAATGTGCAATATGAAGAATATAAAAGCATGTGATCATAGCATAGGTATGACATACAATATGTATATAGCAAAATACAAGAAATAAAATAGTATAATTTAATATTATTATACTAATAATAACTAATATTTCTGAAACACTTTCTATGAAGAAACCGATTCTAATCATCAAAACAGGTTATGTATGCCTGTATGTTTACATGAGGAAACAAGATTTAGGAAAGCTGTTATTTGCCCAAGTCTGTGTAGTTAGTGAAAGAGTAGGCAGGAATTTTACAGGGGCAATTTGGCTCCAGAATAGAATCTTAACTGACTCAGTATGTACGAAGGATGGCCAGAATATATGATGAATATTTAAATTCTTAAAGACTTTTAGCAAAAGACACAATACCATGAACACGTTTATCCCATCATTCTTGCCACTTTCCAAAGAAGTTCTGGAAGCCGTCTTTTGCATCTTTATAAGGTATGATTAAAAAATAGGTCAAATGATTCTCTAAGGCGATGCCAACATTCAACCTATAGCAAAGGCCCAGGAATGACACCGGGAGTCATAGATCAAATGGATTATCTTATTGGATTTTTTTTTTTTTTTCTTTTCAGACACTATCACTGCACTACAACTGGTGCTCCTAAAATTTTGGAAAACAACTTAGGCAAAGTAATCCCAATGAACAAACAACTTTCTTCCTGCTGTGGGTCTCTGACACGGGGATATTATGGAGTGCTCAAGGGTTGAAAGGTTAAACAAATTTCTTCCCTGAGCACCCATAAGGCTTATTGGCTCTAGAGTTTTGGTTGTATTTTCAAGTCAGCTCCTGGAGACTCTCAGAACATGTCTAAAAATAATCACTAAAGCTGTAAATCAGATCTTGAGATCCAGAAGTATTCATGGATTTGTGAACTGCGCACACCGGTGTGACTGACAGCCTCACTGTTATCCCCGCTCACTTTCCTCCCCACACCTCCTGCAATGGCTTGAATAGCACCCTTGCCTTCCAGATGAGCTTAGGACAATAGAGCTTCATTAACCTTGGCAGCAGTGTGGCTGTGCTGGCCTTCACCGTGTGGGACTAGTCAGCAAACTCCATGATAGCTGTGTTCACTGGTGTGAAGTTCTCTGGAGCACAAAGTCACCATGCAAGTTCCTTTCCATGACACTCCACTGCAGGCCAACACCTGGACTGGCACTCTGCAGGCATTGGTCTATCTTCTGAGAATTTTCCTTCATATCCTGGAAAATATCAGGGTTTATTTGCTCTTAATCCAAAATGAAATATGAAATCTGGTATATCAGTTTCTTTTTTAAAAATTTAGTTTGATGTATGAGTTTCCAATAAAAAAGAAAAATAAAACAACTTCCTCCTTCTTATACCTGTGAGTCCCTTATCAGAATACTCAGATATCCTCTTTCCCGTATCTTCTATTTGACCTTACAGTTTTTAAGTCAACAGTATAAGAAACTCAACTTAAATAAGGTCCTTGACCCGGGAGATGGGGTAGGGGTTTGTATTTTGCTTCTGCAACAGTGAGGGAGAAAATGAATCTGCAGAGGGGGTTGGGGCACTGGGGTGCTGGGCTGGTGGTGATGTGTGCATCTCTGGCTGTGCTTCTTTGGCTCCAGAAAGAGCAGACCTAGTTGGCAGGTCTCCTGACTGAATTTGCTGCATCTGCTGCAGGTGGAAAGTCCATCATGTACAGTTGCCAGGCAAGTAGGATAAAAGGTAATCAGAACACATTTGCCTTACAAACGCACCTGTGGCTGGGATGGTTACCACTTACTAGGTTTTTTATGTGCTTGCTATCTTTCCCAGTCTCCCTCACAGTTAGGTTAGGGTCAGGTGACAAGCACTGGCCAATGACCTGTTAATGGAAACTGCTGGTATCGAATCCTGGGCATAATTATTCATAGCTACTATGCTTTATACTTCCTCCCTCTGCTGTGGTGACTTCAGAGATCATGTCTTCTATGCATGAGAGAGATGGGCCTGGGTCTACAACCCACATCACATGAGGTGGAAATAAATATCTTAGAGTTAGGTGACTGAGACTTGCATTGCTAATATTAATCATTCGAATTCAGCATCTTTTTTTTCAGCATCTTAAATTGTACATTTCAGTACAAGATAATTTCCTTATGAAACA
Source organism: Capromys pilorides (assembly GCA_004027915.1). Classification (NCBI taxonomy): domain Eukaryota; kingdom Metazoa; phylum Chordata; class Mammalia; order Rodentia; family Capromyidae; genus Capromys; species Capromys pilorides. The sequence goes on along the minus strand of PVKN010015274.1, from coordinate 1,646 downwards.
TGAAGACATATTCTGCCCTATCCCAAGAATATATACTGTGTCCTATTTTTCTTTAAAAAATTAACAATATAATGGCTGATATTTAGCTCTACAATATCACATTGTTATTCTCAATTTGCAAATGAGGAAACTGAGGCACAGAGAAGTGAATAAATTTGTCGGAGAACATGCAAAGGGTATAAGTAGTGTTCTTAGATTTAGCACACAAAAAGATAGGGGGAATAATTACAGTAGAAAATTATTTATCCTTTATTTGTAACTCAAATTTCATTTGTTTTTTTTTTTATTTTTTCTGGTGAACCTACGTGGAAGGAACTACTAGAATTCGTACCCCAAAAAATCTGATTCCAGAGTCCATAAGCTGAATCATACACACAAAGCTATTCCTCAGACTTTTTGTTATATATTTTTATTAGAATATTTATTGAAAATTGATAAAATATGGGGCTGGTGAGATAGCTCAGCAGTCTAAAACACCTGCTTAGTCAAGCTTAGGCAAGTGCTCAGGGACTACAGTTTGATCCCCAGCACCACATGCCGTGCCAGCGCCCCCCACCCCACCCCAGAGTGGGCTGAACCGGCCACAAAAAGAAAAGAAAAGAAAAGAAAAGAAAATTGATAAAATAAATATTCTGTTTTATCTTAATTGAACTTCTGAAAGCAGACATAAACTGAGCCAGCACAGTAACAAGTGGTTACTGTGTTGGGGTTCCATCAGATAGGTAATTGGAAGTAGTGGAGCCTAGGGCTAGCTGCACCATAAGTATCAGATGCAGAGACTGTCACTACTAAGTGATGGTGGACTATTGATCTGCGAGAATCTAGGCTTCTATAGGAATTCAGAAATACAGACTTCTATATGAAGTATTGCAACCTAAGGTGCTGGTAACTCAATTCAAAATTTATAACTCTGCATGGATCCAAGTATTTTCATCTGTGGCCCACTAGGTTGTAAATTCTGCCTTCTCGTGAAGTGTTTGTAAGCTGCCATTGCATGAGTCTAAAGTTTACTGGGTAGTCTCTACTTTTGTTTTTTGGTACGGAGGATTGAACTCAGGACCTTGTACTTGCCAGGCAGGTGCCTTGCTGCTGTGCTATCTCCCTAGCTCAAACTCTACTTTTTTTATTTTTCCTTTTTGTTTTTTTGAGACAGGGTCTCACTGAGTAGTTCAGCTGGGCCTTGTGTTCACTATGTAGTCCTGGCTGGCCTTGAACTCACAGTTATCTTCCTACCTTAGCCTCCCTCATGCTGGGATTAGAGGGATGTGCCACCCCTGTCAGGAGGCAGCCTCTACTTCAACATAGTTTTCTTTCTACAGAAGGAAGTGTCAGACTCAAGACTGTAATTTGAAACTGTAAGTCATCATTAAATACATATATAACTTCAGTCAATTGAATTATTAAACCTCTGTTGGATCAGGTGATTGTGCGAAATATTACAGGACTATAGATGTGAGCAAGGTGCAATGCACATCTCTCTTTTTTTCCTATGCATGTGATGTACTTTTACTTTTTAATTTTTAAAGAGAACGAAAAATTTAAAAAAATTAGAACAATACAGAATTTCACTAAACAAAATAATAGAAATTTAATGGTGTTGTTATATTACATATTGTTGTCTTCAAATTAGTAGCTCAGATTACCAG
>PVKN010015273.1:0-18599 GCA_004027915.1 Capromys pilorides | reverse complement strand
GCAGGGCCCCAGGATCAGCTCCAGTCAGCGGCTTCTCCCACCCCAAGGCTGTGTACTCAGGACAGGGGCCCTCAGACCAAGCAGCAGTCCAGTGTTAGGAACCCGGTGAGATTAACCCTTCCCAGTTCAAAGGGCAAGGGGATGAGACTACAAAGGGGCGCACATCGCTGTGGGGTGCACTGTGCCCTGTGAAAGATACACTCACCACCAAACCCCCAGGCTTGCGTGACCTAGTGTGAAAACAGGGCCTGGCCGATGAGCTGAAGTTCAGGACCTCTAGTACAAACCATCCTAGAGTATTCCAGTGGGTTCCAAATCCAATTCCTGTGTCCTTGTGAGAGAAGGGAGATGTAAATTTGGGGACATGGAGCTACCGAGGGACAAGCATGGGTGAGGACAGAAGCAGAGATTGGGGCTCTGCACCTAGAAGGTTGGGTGCATCAAGGCCCCCAGCAGTGTCAGAGACTGGAAAGAGCCAGGAAAGACTCTTCCAAGCCCTTCCCACCTCTTCTGACCCGCGGGACAGGGACAGAATGCCTTCCTGTTGTGTAAAGCCCCTAGTTCACAGTGGGCCTGTCTGAGGTAGCCCAGGACACTAACAGCCTGTTCGCAGACAGCTTGTCTGTGGGATTTCACTGGGTCTTCACTTCCTCTGAGGTCATCACATCATGTGTCTCAGGCTCAAATTGTCCTCCTGAGGAGTCAGCCCCCACTGGGAAGGCTCAAGGCCTCATGGGTGTTGGAATCAGAATTAGACAAGGTAAGCCTGTATGTTTTGCTTTGCCATGGTGGATAGGATGAACTGTTCTCTCAACAGGTATGACAGGCATCTTGTCTCTGATAGAGGGGGACAGACCTCAGTCTTTCTTCCACAGTATCCCCCCACCTATATGTCTTTCTCTCTCTCTCACACACACACACACACACACACTCACATCAGGGCCTTACCCCTGGCCCTCCAGCTGCTCTCCTGTGGCCTCCAAAGTGGACACACTGGCCTCCTAGATGAGGACTTGGATAGAACGTCACCTCCCCAGAGATGGCCCCTCTTTGAGGTCTGCTCCTTCAGGTGCTGCCAGGGACGACTTCTCCTGGCACCATCCTGGCTAGACCTTCCCCCAAGCCCATCAAGTGCTGTGGCTATGGTTGCTGTTGTGGGGGGGGGGGGGAGGATGCAATCTGGCTGCTCAGAGGGGACAGAAGTGCTCCTGCCAGAAGCCCCAAGGAGGCTCCAGCTGCCTTATACTAACCCTCCTCCACTTGTTCCCCAAACACACTGTGGAGGGCAGCAAGACACCTCACAACTAAGTCACCACTAGCCGGCCCCCAAGCCAAGGTGACAAATAAAGGGCCAGCTTTTGAGCTGACAGCCAAACCTGCTCCCAAGGAGGCTATTGGAGGACATCAAGTAGGCCAGCACAGCTCCAAGCTGCCCAGCATGAGACAGACCATGTTGTTCCTCCAGCAGCTTGTCTCAAGGAGCTGGCCTAGGCAGGGTGGCACTGCTTGGCATATGGAACCTCTGGGCATTGCTTCTTCACAGTAAGGTCACCAGCAAAACCCACTGGGCTTCCATGCCCAAGATTTGAGTCCTCATCAGAGTCACTTCAAGGACAGGTTGTGTAGTTGTGGGGCCACCCCAGGGCGAGCATTTCTATGACAGCCAATGCCACTCAATGGTGTACATGATACCCAAATATAGGAACTTCCTGCCCTCTCAGATGAGTATCCAGTGATGTCCAGGGAGGCAGAAATTCCATGCTTTTGAGAGGATCAATGATCACGTATTTGCCTAAATCAGGGATTTACATATGTCTTCCTGGAGAGCTGGCTGGCACTGTGTGTGTGTGTGTGTGTGTGTGTGTGTGTGTGTGTCAGAGACAGAGCTAGTGCGAGTCATCAAGGCACAGGCCTGAGCCGGGCCTCAGCGCTGTGGGAGCCACACTGATCAGGAAAAGCTGTACCAAGGCTGTAGGTTCCCAGAGAACAGAAAACGGCTCCTGCCCTGCCCCACCCCCACACCCGACAAGGCGATTCAGCCCAGGAGGATGCCACCATCCTCACCCTTGGAGGGGACAGGAAAACATGTCAGGGAGCACCCACCCCCAACTACCTGAGGATTTTGGAGGGGAGACTTGGCTTCCTACAGTGGCCTGTGGCCAGAGTGGGGATCTGCAGTTTTTGAAGCTGGGAGACTGGCAGGTTGAAGTTGGGAAGGTTGGCAGGTTGGTGCCACAGGACATGCTCTTCCTTGTCATGCCCATCATACCTACACCCAAGGGGTGGAGAAGAAGAGCCTGATGCTGCTCCTGGCACTAGCTTGGCTTCCCTGGCCTACCTGTGTCTCTGCTACCTCAACCTCTGCTTCTGTGCTTATAGCATGGGCACTGTGATGGCCCTGAGCCTCTGGGTAGGGAAGATGTAGTCACCCAGGTAAAGTTGAAAACAGTACCAGGCGCTCAGTGAGTGGTCAGTACGCACTGCCCTTGTCACCATGAGCTATCATGTTCTGAACTCCATAGGCTTTAAATTTTCCTTAAGCTCACCATCTGGGGCGAGTTATCCCACTCTTTGCCTGGGTAAGGAAACTGAGACACAGAGACAAGAGTCTCAGAGGAGGAATATTCCAAAGCCCACACCCTGGGAGCAATAGCAGGGGCAATAGCTGGACCCACCCCCCTGGTACCAAGAGTGACACAGCAAATGCCCATTGGGAATCAGGGTCCAACCCAAGTTCACTGTACTCTCACTACATCAGTCCATATTTCCTCATCTATAAAATGGGGAGAAGTAGCTATTGCTGTCACCAGCACCCTGGAGAGCACTAGTGAACCGACAGGGATGAAGGCACCTGGTGCCACACCCAGCTCTGATGTTTCTCCCTAGTGGACCATGACTGGCCAACACTGGCCTTGCAGGGACCAGCACTTCAGGCACTGCTTCTTAGAAGGTCTGGGCCACAGCCCCTCCCAGAGGGACACTGGGTGCCAAAGAAGGCATGGGAACTCCATGGGGTCTTCCTTGAGTGGGGGGGGGGGGTTCTTCATGAAATCAGACTCCTGCGGATCCACCCTTGTAGACTTCCTGCTGTACCTTTATTTACCTATCTGGAAAATGAAGCCAATCTGAAGCCATAGGGCTCAATCAAGGGCACCTGTTGTGAGAAGGAACCACAGGGGCCGCTATGAACCCCTTGGGGGGCCCCAGGATAAGATGTACTGTCCCAGGCTCTGGAGGGTCCTGGCAGCAGAGACCTAGGAGAGCCTCTGTAACCCCACAGGCTGACCACCAGAATGAAGGCTTGACCCTAGAGCCCTAGAAGGCTTTTTCTCAGCAATAGGGACACTCAGGGCCTGACTGTTCTATCTTTGGGGTCGTGCTGAGCGTTGCGGAATGTTTGGGAGTCTCCTCCAAATGCCAGCAGCCCCCTCCCCCCATCATGGCAGCCAGCACTGTCTGCAGAGGTGGCCCGGTGCCACCTCAAGTCAGGAGGCAAAATCACTCCAGCCGAGCAAGAGCCAACACTCTAGAGACTTAGATTGAAACTGTCCTGGCTTTAAATTGTTCTCTGCTCATTCACAGTAAAATCCATCTTTTCTGCAAAGAACTGTTTAAATCTCACTGATCGCTAACGCGGCTTCCTGGATTACGGTGAATTCCAGAGTGAAGGGAGGTGCCGGCCCTCCCTCCTCACATACCTGGCAGAGGGCGCTCGTCCCCCACCAGGCCAGCACTGTGGAAGCCTGAAGGCTCACTGGGCATTTGAAGCTGCTCACGAGGTGGCAACTGTCTCTCTATGGCCCTTCACTCACAAGAAAACTGAGGCACAGAGAGGCACGGGAACTTACCCAAGGTCACCAGCTGCCGGGTGACAAGCCCCAGCGAATCCCAAGGCTGGTGCCCAAGTTTCCTCATCTCCGTCCACCTCTGCCCCCTGCTCTGCCAGTCTGGGAGATGTTCTAGCTCCCATTTCCTGAGCTGGCCGCCTGGCACATGTGCTGTATTCATTTGCCAGATGAAGAAGCTGAGGTCCACAGAGGCCGGCGAGGGAGCTGCTTTCGGGCAGCAGCAGGATTCTCGTCTACCTTCAGGCTTACTGCTGTGTCTCCAGAGCCAGGTGAGAAGCAAGAGAGGGACTTTCTGGGGGAGTCTGGCACCAGCTACTCACCTGACAGACAGACACCTGCCACCTGCCACTGAGCTGGCAGGTGGCATGGGTCTCTTGTCTCACGTGACCACATGGTTGCAGTGGAAAGGGGGCCCGAACCTCAGGCTCCATCCCCCCAACCCCACCCTGTGATTTTCTCTGGGCTTCCATACTCTCCAAGTGGTCCTGTGACCTCTGCCCTCCACAGTATCCTCTCAAGAAATTCAGCCCCTACAGCCCGCATCTTTCCCCACTTTGGCCCCTGAGACCTCTGCCTCAGGGGATAGGGGCTTGTTTTCTCCCTCAATTCCCTCAGGAGCGGTCCAGGCAACCAGTGATTCAACAGCCTCCTGCAGCCACGCCCCGCTTTGTGCAGACTTGTAGGAAAGAGCAGATCGCTGGCCCCTATCCACCCTGTCCACTATACACACCCCCTGGAGAAGGCCACAGGCATCGAGGAGGAGGTCCCGCCATGGCCCTGAGCATGCTGTCGAAGCACTTCTGCATTCAAAGGCCTCGCCAGGTGACTTGGGTGGGGTAAGCTTAGTCCAGGGGTAAGCTGAGAGCAGACCTGTGTGGCCGCCTCTGGCCTGGCTTCTCTGCGCTCAAGTGGAGACTCCAGCTTGGCCAAGGTGAGGAGGAGAAGATAATGGCTGGCTGGGGGCAGAGTCCTTGCTGCTCCCCAAGTCTTCACTCCAGCCCCACGGGCCAGAAAGGAGTCTTGTGGGCAGGCAAGCACCCCAGGCTCACCCCACATGGCATCCCATGCTCCCCAGGAATAGGTCCCCCAAATGTTCTGCAAATCACAGGACAGTGCAGACCTGGAGACACGACTTGGGGAGCGGGTAACAGGGGTAACACGGTCCCTTCTCAGGCTCTGCTGGGAAAAGGCTCCCCATCTTCTGGAGTCCACCTGCATCTAGAGTGACAGTTGTGGGGAGGGGCGGTTAGGAAGGGCAAGGAGGCACCCACACTCTGGCAAGAGTGAACTTGAGGTGTGTGTACAATTGTGACCACTACACTGTCCAGCACGCCCAAATGTGAGAGACTGATTCTGGCTCACCACCGCCTCTCCAATCTATCCCCTGGCCATTCTCAGGGGTATCTGTGTCCCTGTCGGGAGAGCTTGTGAGGTCCAGGGTTCGCCGTGGGGGAGGGGGCACCGAGAGGCGGAGCTCTCCTGTGAAGGTGCGGGTGCGCAGTGGGGTCCCCCTGCCGGCTCCAGCGCGCGCCGATCCGTCCGGGTTTTACGGCTGCCGCGCCCTCCTCCCTCCGCCCGCCAGCCTCCTCCCTCCGCGCTCCCTTGCTCCGCCTAAAGCGGCTAGATCAGTCCTTCGGCATTTCCTGAGGCCAGACCCGCGCAACCAGCTGAGTCCCGGCTCCCTGCCCAGCCAGGCCCGGTCTGGAGCACAGAGGGAGCGCGTGCGGCACGGTAGGAACCAGGGTGGGGAGGGACCGGGAAGGCCCGAGAGGGGTCGCCGAGCAGGACAGAGCGTCCAGCTAGCCGCCAGGGCCGGCTGTGGGAATCTAGAGCTCCGCCGCAGACGCTGGGTCCCCGAGGCCTGGAGGCAGCCCCCCCCAACTCTGACAGCGCCGCGTTGAGTGTCTGCTCTCGGTGGTGACACCGGGAGCTGGGGCGCTGGAGTGGCTGGTGACGGGTGGGGCCCGTGTGGGAGAGGCGCGCCCAGCCCGCTCAGTGCCTGGTGGGGCTTAAAGGAACCGGGCCCAGGCGCGAGGGTGGCCAGATCAGGCTGCCACAGAGGCTGGGAGGAGAAAGGTCTGTACCCTGGCTCATCTGTGGGCAGGGATTGTTTAGGAGGTGGTCTCGAGATCCTGGGTCTGACACCCCAGCTTGGGGCTTGGCTCCCTCTGGGTCCACAGAACCAGGGCTGCCTGGACTGTTCACAAGACCTCTCCGCTCTGTCTCTGTCCACCCACAGCCACCCTCTCCAGGCCCCTCATCTCCTAAAAGAAAAGAGGGAGCCTCAAGCATTGTGTGGGGGACTTGAGTCTCCACAAGGGACTTGTATACTTCAGGATTCCAAGGGTAAGAGGGAGGGTCCTGCCTGGGGATCTTGGGGCTCCCAGCCCGTCCCAGCCGTCATCGTATGTCCAGCCTGGGCTTCCCGGGTTCCCCCTCACTCCAAATCAGACAGCTAGCCATTTCTGTCAGCAACTGACTAAAGTTAGGGCCAGGGTGGATCCATTCCCACAGGAACAGAGACCTGCCCCTCCAAGAATAATGGTGTGAGTGCAGTCTGCCTTTGCCACGTTTGTGTCCCATTTCCTTGTTATGCAGGACCTTGCTCATCCTTGGTCTTGGAGGCTTTGAGAATGGCCAAGCAGGCTTGAGTAGTGACAGGCAAGTCTGCGGAGACTGGGGACCAGGTAGTGGTGCTGACTGTTCCCCTCAGCTCCAGACTCCCCACAGGCAGATCCATTGTTGTCTGCACATGTGTGTGTGTGTGTGGGGGGGGTGTGCAGCCTTTACCAAGGGACCTGGATGCCAGGAGCCAAGCCCCACAGTCTGTTTGGTCTGGCTTGCCAGGCTGTGTTTAGAGACAGTGACAGAGCAGACCGGCTGGGTGAGAATCTTTGACCTGCAATCCTGAGCCTAGTTTCAGGGAGACTGCCACGCTGGTGGTGCACCCCACCTGCACAAGCTAAACGTCAGAGGGAGGCTCGCGCCTGGTCCAGGGCCTTCAAGGGACTGGTCCCAGCTCCTCATCGAGATGCTGAACACAGCACTCATCCCCACCCCCCAGAGCCCATCATATTTACCATGCGGAGAATGTCCAGAATCAATTTCTGTCCTGGAATCTAGGCTTCCTGGAAGCTTTCTGAGCTCCAAGAGCGATCTGACATGCTATCCTTGGAGAAGGGCAGAAGCAGCCTGTGACAAGACTGTGGTTCAAAGATTGTTGTCTGTGTGGCAGGTGTGTTTTGGGGACTCGTGCCTAGTGCACACTGTGTGGTTGAGCTCCCACTTAAGTGTAAGTGGCCCACATGTCACACACAGTGAAGCGCTTATTAATGCATGCCCCGCCCCAAGTCTGTGCATTGTTCTGGGGTCTGAGCATGGGGGCTGTGATTGAGACACGGGTAGGCTGTCTCAGTGAGGCCTGAGACAGTGGGGCTCCCTAGGAGCTCCCTAGGGGCTGAGGCACGGGGTGTACAGGCCTGCATGGAAGGGCCCTGGTCGTTTGGACACGAAGGGAACTGTCCCACCAAAATAGATTTGGTCTGGGGTCCTAGTGTCAGATAGCAGAGACATTGGGTGGCTGCAGGGCTGACAGGGAGCTCAGGTGACATCTTTGTGTGCTGGGTGGTGCACAAGGTCAGCTGCTGGGTGTCAGCCCACAGGCCTGCTGCCTGCCTAGGATGTCCACGTGCTACTGTGGCTGTCACCTAGGAAGAGTATTGCTCTTAGCGGCAGATTGCTGCATGACTTACTGAATCTGTTGCCAAAAGAACGAGAATTTAGAAGCTGCAGATGAGACCTCTCGCCACTCAGGGTCCCTCAGGCAGGTGGCAGCTGGATCACAGATAGGTTACTTCTGCCTTGCTGGTTGCTGTTTTACAGAAATGCAGGTACAGAGAGGAGAGCTTGGGGTGGGTCAGGCTTGAAGGGTTGGGACTTTGGATCAATTGTTCTCTACGCATGGCGGTTTTTCCCAACTGGGTGTCTGGGAACATAGATGGATAAGAATTTGTGCCTTGTGCTGAGGTCTAAGACAGGGGAAGTGGGTACCAGCTGTGTCCTCAGGATTATGGCTTGGGATGGGAGGGGACAAAACTGTCACTCGGATTTGTAGTTTTTTTTGTTCGGAGACCTACATGGGGAGCCACCCTCTGAGATAAGGAATGTTGTAAACGCAAGATACAGAGCTGCTTCAGGGATATTGAGGAGTAGGACCCGCAATCAGGATCACAGACCTGTGGGATAGGAGTAAGGGGTTCTGTAAGCAGCATGAGAGGCCTGAGTGTGGCCCAGGCCATTGTAGCCTTTACCAAAGACATCCAGGTCATTGAAACAGTGTGACCAGGCCCCTACTGCTGAAGGCCTGTGCCTTGTCATCCACTGTAGAGGGATCTAGAATTCTCAGAGGATCTTCACTGTAAGTCTCAGGACCACCCAGGTGAGAGCGAAGGCTTTTCAGGCCTCTAAAGCCAGCCCCACGTCTGCTCTTCCCCCTCAGCCAGCCTCCCTGCCCTCTCAGTCACCCGCTTTTGCCTAGGGCACCACGTTTGCCAGCTCACAGGCTTCTCCTTTCTGCCCTGCCCATCCTTCTCTAGCTGGCAGCTAGCATGGCCTTTATAAATATAAACCACATCAGCTCTCTCCCAACTCAGAGTCCTTCGCAGTGCACCATGGGCCTCAGGTCAAGTCCGTGATCCACAAGCCCTAAGTGCCCTTGTCCCTGCCTTCTTCTTTTACCCAACCCCACAGGATCAAGCCTTAGGTCCACTTTCCCTACCCCAGGGCCTGTGCGTTCATTCCTAGGACCTCTCCTAGCAGCTGTTCCCCTGGTCTGCATGAGGTGGGCTCCACTTAGGTCTTAACCCAGGTGTCACTTATCTGAGTCACCCCCTGTTCTTTGCTTAGCAGCATTTGTCTGCGTCTGAAATTATCTCTACTTTGTATTGAATTGAATATCGTAATGTAAAGAAAGCATTTGGGCCAGAGTCAACCTGCTAAGGGTGCTCTTGCTGTCATTGCTCTCGGTTGCCCGTGTGTCTGCTCCGGCTGTGTCCCACAGCCTGCCACAGGCGTGCCACAGAGTCGGTGCTCCTGCCCCTGTGAGGCTGAAAAGAAAGCCCAGGAAATCAGTGGCTAGTGCGTGGTGCCCAGGTCCCCTCTTACACCTCCACGTCCAGTTCCACCAGCTCTGAGCCATAGGAGGAGAATGCTCCTTCCCCGCCTTCCCAGGATGGAAGGATGTACAATGTGGGCCTCCCAGGTGATCACTTCTGCATGAGGAATGGAGCCTGCAGAGGGACCCAGATCAGAGGACCCCTGGTACTATATTACACTGTCACCTGTGACCAGTTGTTAAGAAGCCAGACTCAGGAAAGCTAAGGCACAACCATATTTATCAAGTTCAAATAGAAAGAAGGAAAGGGTTTGGGGGACCCTGCTTCTGCAGGCTGCTCATATAAGCACTGTTGTCCTACCTCCTTGGTCCAGGACTAGGGCAAGGCAGCCACACTATGCTGTCCCAGGGTAGTGACCTCTGGAAGGGAGGGACCGTGACCCCAGGACTCAGAGCAGAGGGAAGCCCCACTTCCTCTGAGATCAGGTAAGAGTGACGCAGAGGGCCCTGGTGGCCTATGCCTTTGTCTTTCTTCCCTTGGCTCACAAGGTACCCACCCTCAGAGGATTCTATTTAAGGGTGCCTACCCCGCCCCCTGCTCCCCTTCCCACCCCTCCAGTGGACAGGGAGTACATGGCCTTATAGCCACAATGGGATTAGTTTGCTCATCTATTGGGGTGAATATGTTACTGGAGGACCAAGGCCTGAAGTCTGGCTTTGGTGAGAAGCATCTGGTGCTCTACCCCCTTTCACTTAGGCCTCTGCAAGACTCTTGCTGCCCAGCTATTCGGGTGAATATGACAGACTCAGTTAAAGGCCAGGAGTCCTTGATTCTCATCCACTGAATTGCAGCTCTGGCTATGGGATCGCTGTGCTTACCTACTGGGATGACTATGGCCAGGGGCTGTAGGTGGGAAAAGGCCCTAGTACTCCAGGTAGAGTTCCCAGCCCTGCCAGCAGCTTGGGGTTGCTTTGCATGTGTGCCTGTTGTGTATTGTGAGTGTGCCTGGGAGAACTGGGGCCTCCAAATGAAGGCCTCTAGAGCAGTGTTCTGCTGGATACAAGTTTTTTGCCTTCCACTCAAAGGCCTAAAGGGAGTGCTGAGGCTTCTCAAGTCACTCTGCTCAGTGGCCAGTGGCTAGAGCCTCTTCCCCAGGAGGCCAGAGAGAGAAACCCTGGGGGGCTGACCAGTGGGCATGCAGAACAAAGGATAAAAAAGCAGGGTTTGGCTTTACAGTTGATATGAAGAACTTTGCTACCCCACACCCCCACAGCCCTGCCTGTGAGGAGGTCACCCAAATCCAACAGGAATCAAGCCAGCAGGGGCCAGTCCAGGGTGAGGGCAGGTGACCATGTCCCAGAGGGAAGCCCCTGGATCCCTGCTGGCTTAGCCAGGACACTGAAGGGGGCTGCTTAGCTCTGGGACCTGAGTGAGGCTGACCAGGGCCTGCGCAAAGCAGGGACCAGTGGGACTGAGGCCTGGCCTGGAAAGGCTTCACCTCAGGTACCAGGGCCAGCCAGGTACCTTTGCCTCCCGTTGTCCTTTCCCAGTCTGCAACATGAACCCCAGCCAGCTTGTGAGAAGTCCCATGCATTGGGTAATCATGTGGGTGATTAACCATGCTGATAGGTAGCTCAGGGGTAGAGTGCTTGCCTAGTATGCATAAGGTCCTGGGTTTAATACCCAGTACTGCAAAGGAGAAAAATCATTTCAAACCATATGGGTAACTTGCATAACCCCAAAGGCTCTGAGCAAGGGTTTCCATGCCCCAACCATGAGCACATCATCTGCCATCCCCTGGACCTCCCTGGGCGCAGAACCCCCTTTGGACCTGCTTGGCACCTACTTCAGCTCTCCAGCCCTCCTCTACTCTTGGCCTTGGTGTTTGTCCCAAGCTGCCCTGAGCTATCTTCTATGGCATAGACCTCCTGCTTGGGGAGGAGCAGCAGTGCTGCGGGAGTGGTTAGCTTGTGCCTGGGCTTTTTGAGTCTCTGTGTTGTCACCTGCAGAGGCGGGATTGTAGCTGATGGCATCCTGTAGTGGAGCAGACCCAGTAAGTTCCTGCCTGGCAGCTGGGGGAACTGAGGTGCTTCTGTTTTGGGCCCCTACCTCCCGCCCTCTGCCCTACTTCCTACCAGCCAGGGCCTTGTTGATTAGAAACCAGAAGGTCTTAGCCCAGGCCCAGTGCTGGGACAGGGGCACCAGCATGGAAGCTCCCAGGGAGCCACAAGTGTAGTGAGAGTTCCCCAGGCCCCCACCAACCTGGCAGTGTGCCCTGTCTCCTGGGGCAGAACCGGCCTGCAGAAGGTCTGGAAGAGTTTGGTCTGTGGGCTCTGACACTGGCACCTTGGTTGGCACCTGTTTGCTTTCCTCTGAGGCCTCTTTCCTGCAAACTTCCTCAGCTACCTGGGGAACACGAGCTCAGTGCCAGTAGCTATTGAGGACCACGACTGAGAATCCTTTTCCCTGGGATCACAGTGGCTTCTGTAAGAGAAGGAAGGAAAGGGGACCCCCAGAATGACAGCCCTGCCCCTCAGCCTCTTCGTCTTTAAGATTCCCGCATCCTGGCATCTCCTCCTGCCAGTAGATGGCCCAGGCAGTAGCTCAGAGGGCAGCACAGACCTCAGAGCCCGTTTGTTACCTGGAGCCCAGCTCCCTAAGATGGTTTATATCTTGAAGGTACACCCGGAGATTTATGAAGAAAAATTTCCACTAATTTTTAAAAAGTTTGAAAGCTGCAAGACTGAGTGTTTGGAAATCTCACCCACTTTCCTGCGTCCCGCTGTCACACACCCACATAGAAAGCTGGAGAGGATTCCTTAGTGTCACTAAGTACAGTCCTCTGGATCCAGCTTCGGCAGCAGCCTCCAGGTGGCAGGTCCTGGGGCAACACCTACTTCCCACAGGCTCCATCCCCTGCTCTTAGGCAGTCCTGAGGCCAGGCCAGGGACATGGACAAACCCGGAAAGCAGCGACCACCGTGGTCAGCCAGCCTTCTGCTTACTGCCCATGGCATCCTCTGACCTTTCAGCAGGGGAAGAGCAGCCAGCTTTGAAGGGAGCCCTCACCCACAGCCGTGCCCACGCTGGGTTTCCACTTTGGGCCTGGCTCTTGCAGGAGCATGTGGGCCTCCAGCTGCTTTGAGGCCTAGATTCTGTCTCTGAATAGCAGCAGCCGTCGGAACGGGAGGTCTCACAGAACAGGTCCGAGGTGGCGGACAGGCAAGCCTGCTGGAGAAGGAAGGTGTTTGGCTGCACAGGCTGGGAGGGTTTGGGGTGATAATGACGTTTTGACCTAGAAATGTTCAAATTCAGCCCCGGCACAGAAATTTGAGAGTGGAATTAGGCCCCATCCGAGCAGCCACTGCGGGTCACCCTTGCTGGTCAGGCTGGCATACTTCCATGCAAGCTTCTGGGGGAGGAGGCGAAGGGTTCCTGCTGGTGACTGGTACTCCAGGGGCACCTGAGCACAAGGGGCTACCACGCTCAGAGCATGGCTGGCTAGGTGGCTTTTTTCCTGTCTCATCTTGAAGATCAGAGGAAACTGAGGCACTGAGGGCCCCACCTGGCTAGGCAGAGTCACCTTCCTTCTGTTGCCAGGACTGTGTGGTACTGTGCTGATGTGACTCAGGGCAGCCTGGGCTGGTACCACGTGGCCGCTCACTCTGACTGAGCACAGGGTGCACCCGGGCTGAATGTGGCCCCGACATACCTGGGGCTGCCCACCACCTGCTCCTCCTTGTTGTCCTCACAGCTGTCCTTCCCTGGCCTGAAAAGCTCTTCTGCCCTGGCATCTGACCTGGTGTCCGTTGGTGTGCAGTGAATTCCAGACATTTGAGGAACTCAACACCCTGACCTTGGCTTCCCTCCTTGCAGGCTCCTCATCCCAGGGCCCTTACCCCTCACCTGAGAGGAGCCCTGTCTCTGCAGGGTAACTCTTTAGGAGCCTGACCTCATCTCCCTACCTCCCCCCACTTCCTTTGTTTCTTTAATGGGCTGAGTTTGCCCTACTGTGCCCCAGTTCCTTCCAGTCCAGCATGCAAGGGCCTTTGGCTTGGACACTGTCACCCGTTCTCGTTCCACTCAGTCAGCTGCCGCTTCCCTTTGCTTGGCCGGGGTGTCTTTTATTGCAGACGCAGGTCGTGGGATCCTTAGCCAGAATGGCACAGGTCCTGGTCGTGCACAGTCCTGTGGTGGTGCCGCTCTCTTCCATCCTCTGTTGGGGGCCTCCCACCCTTGTGGGCTGCGTGGAGTGACTGCCCCACCCCATGGAGGTGGGCTCCAGAGGGAACCCTCACCCTGGGTGGCCTTGAATTCTAGGCCTCCGTTTCCTCCTCTGTGAAATGGGCCATTGTAATTCTGGATGCTTAAGCAAGAGCATGAGCCAAACTTGCCAGGGCTGCGGGGCCCAGCTGGTCCCCGAGCCTACATGGAGGTAGCACCAGCTCTCAAATGGTCCCCCAAAGAGAGGGACCATTTCCTCTCACTGATGAAAACTTTGATTGATTATTAAATGCTATGAAAGATTTACTAACACAAGAACTCTACAAATAACAGAAGCAGTCCCAGCCTGTCAAGCCATCACCTGGGGCCTTATCAAGGTCCTTGTGTTTGTTTGCGTTTGCCCTGGGTCAGAGTGAGGTAGGAGGCAGGTCCTTGCAGCTCTGTCCCAGAGCGCACATCTCCTCCTTCCCGCGGGAGCCACAGTCCTAGGTTTCCAAGTGAACATTCCCAGGCATGTTTTTATGCTCTGGCTATATATGGGTGACTCCATAAACAGTAACGGCCGCCTCTGATTGGGTGACAAATGTGCTCCGTTCATGTCCTTTCTTACTGCTATCATTTTAGAGCTGTAAAGACGTTGGAAAAACCTCAGCACGCAGCTTTCCGCAGCTTCTTTTGTCTGGGTGGCCGCCACTGGCTATTTCTGCTTGTTTTCTTTGCTTCGTGTGCAGGAATCAGTGGGTTTCCGTGTTATGGAGGACTTGCCTCTGGTTCTGCCTCTGGAGTGACTGCTGAGGTGAGGCGCTGTTGGGTGTGTGTGAGGAGGTCTGCTGGCATGCACGACAGAGCTGGGGGAGTCCTGGGTGTGAGGGCCGTGTCCCTCAGGATGTGGCCAGGGCCTCTTCCTTGGGTCTGCCCCTGACTGTGCCGGTCGTGGGTCCTCACCTACCAAGTATGTCCAGTAAGAGGAAGAGCTGCTACCTCAGGCGCATTTCAGGGCCCCCCATGGGCCTCTCAGTGGCTGTGTTTGTTATTTGAAAACCAAACAATAGACCAGCCCTGTGGTCCTTTGAGCCTAGAAAGATGAAAGTGGGTGTGGCTGAGCCAGCTCATAGCAGCGTGTGTGTGTGTGTGTGTGTGTGTGTGTGTGTGTGTGTGTGTTCACCGAAGGCTTTGTACCTTTGAATATGAACAAGTTCTCAGATGTGACTGGTTTGAATCTTGACTATTTTTGTCCTCTTAAGAGCTCTGGCTCTGCCGGACCCAGAGGGGCTCTTTGAAGACCACTGAGCTGACTGCCAACAGTGCATCCAGCCTTCCCAGGCCACCCGGGGCTCATGCTGTGGGGCGAGCAGAAAGCCACTCAGACTGATCATGCTGTTTGTGCAAGGCCAGTGAGCCCCTGCCATCACGTTCCACCACTCCCTGGCCATTCTCACCAAAGGGCCACCTGTCTCCATCCCAGCCTCCTGGGCAGGATCCATGGGTCGAGGTGTGTCAGCTGTTTCACCCACCCACTCTCTGCTGTGGTCCAGCCGAGACTCCTCCAAGGATGGAAACCTTTCCTGCTTGGACAGGTGCAGGAGGGGATGCCATTGGTCTCAGTGCTCCCTGGTTCCTGGGTGCAGACTTCTGTATCCGTGACTGTGTCCAGGCTGGCACCCTCTCCCCTGTGCTGTAGAGTGAGGGTCTTCCCTGAGCTCCCCTGTTCCTCCCTCACTAGACAGCATCTGCAGAGCCTGACTAGGTGTGCGCCACCATGTGATGCCCTTGGACCTAGCAGTAGGGGCTTCTTGGGCCTCTGCTACCCCTTGGGATGCCTGAAGAGAGTGCTAGAGGCAGGGGTGCAATCCCAGGACTCCCAGCAGGAGCCAGCACCATCTGGGCTTTGCTCATGGAGCCTCTGCTCTCTGGGTCCCTGCCAAGGATCCCAGCACAGCAGAAGAAAAGATGGACACTTTTTCCAAGCAGCTGGGGCCAGCGTCATGATGGCCTTGGCCACATGGGTCCCTCAGGAGTTTTCCCAATTTGGAAACGGGACCTCCATCTGCCTGAGCTTTCAGTTGACTTCAACTGTGGCTTCATGAGTGACCACAGGCAAATGAGTGTCTTCACCCTGTTTGTTATTTTTAAACTGTGTCTGTCTAGTTCTGTTTGTTTGGGATCTCAGATGTACAAAGGAATGAGCTATTTGTCTCCAGGAGGTGCCTGTCTCCCAGCCAGGGCCGTTCATTATCACAGGGAAGCAGCAATATCCCCAGGGACTACTGAGCCCCCAGAGCTCTTTCCTTAGGCCATAGGCAGCTGTCCCACCTAAGGAACAACCCTGCTGAGAATCAGCACTTTTATGCCTTGCTGAGTCCAGTGTTTTGAGTCTGTCACAAGCTACCTCCCCCCTACCCTTGCTACCTTAGGTATAAATAGAAAAAATAATGTAAAGCTTCTCCTGGTGACTTGGATCATTACAACAGTTAGTTCTGAGAATGAGTCACGTTTTATGGAAAACCTTTTAATGACTTGTCTCTTGGAATCCTTAAGGTAACTCTGTGTAGTAGGTCTGGTTGTCATTCCTGAGGCTCATGGTGGAGAAACCTGCCTGGGGTCACCTACCTGGTGTCACCCGCCTGCCTATACGTGACAGGGCAGGAGTAGGCCAGCTCCCAGGGAATCTCAACCTGGTGACACTGCACTGTGACACCAGGTGCTGGGGGGAAGCTTGTGACCTGCAGGGCTGTTTGTCCCTGTGCTGCCTATTGGCCCCAGACTTCTTCTCTTGAACCTCTTGTTAGAGGGGCCGCCAATCATCATTCTTTATTTTAAAAACTTAGTTCTCTTTTTAACCCATTGTTATAAAAGAAACCAGCTGAGTAGTAGGATTGTTAGACATACAAGCAAGCCAGGGGTGGCCGGGTGGTGAAGAAGGATCTGAGCTCGGAGTCAGAAGCAGGACCCCCCAGGATAGCTGGTTGCTTTCTGTTGCCTCTGTGAGTTTCCTTCCCTTCCCAGGCTCATGACTGAGTACCGCATCGGTAGCCAAAATCCAGGGTGGATCAAACCATTGCTTCCCATAGCCAGTGTGTGGCAGGCACCTGCTGGGACCCCACCCTTCCTGGGTGTGGCCTGGGCACCTGCCCTGCTGGAGCTCAGGGTGAGGCCTGAGGCACATGAGTCAGGCCTAGAGACCCTGCATGCCTGGCACAAGGTAACTGGTGAGCACAGAGAGGGACAATGAGGATGTCCCATGGGGGGTGGGGGTGGGGGAGAACAACAAGGACACACACAGGGAGGTCTCCTGAAAAGGTTGGCAAGACTGGGGGCCCTAGGGGTATACCTGAAAACTTAAAGTGACAGCAAACTGGTCACCCTGCTTTGAGGCACAGCATTCTTCTGGTCGTCTGGGTAGGCAGAGGCCCTGACTGAGACTCTTACGCACACAGCCAGGGGTGACTCGACTGAGGCAGCGTGATGTCCACACCACGTGGCATCTCAGTAGCTCAGTAGCTGTGGTTTCTACATTTACATTATTTTATAATAAAAAGAGATTTTTAAGGAAGCTCACAGCCCATGCTTCCGCTCTGGGTGGGACCCTGGAAGGGAAACCTGAGACAAATAAAAGGCTGCTCCACCCTCCAGCAAGAGGAACACAGCGCCTGGGGACAAGAAGGCCACACCTTGGGCAGCTGCTGGCGTTTGCAGAGCACCTTGGTGAATGCTAGTGTTCACCGCCACCGGTGCTGTCATTCTGAGACCTGCTTCTTTAAGTCGCCCCGCTGGCTTTTTCCTTAAGTATCTTTCTTTCTTTCTTTTTTTCTTTCATTCTTTCTTTCTTTCTTTTTTTCTTTTACATATCTGATGGGCTCTTACTATGCAGCTCAGACTTCTAGTGACCCTCCTATTTTAGCCACCCCAACATTAGGATTACAGGCATTGTGCGCCACCATGCCCTGTCTTGGTGGCCAGTTTGGCATGCCCAGGGCAGGGCCAGCATGGCATGAGGTGCCAGGGATCGAACCTGAGTCCTTGTGCTTACCTAGGCAGACGCTTAGACTGCTGAGCTATCTCTGTGGTCCCTTAAATATGTTTCTGTCTCAAGGGACATCTTTGCCGCAGTTTCAAGTCAACATCACTTGTGATGAATGGCAGGTAACTAAAAATATGCCCAGTGCACGCGAAAGCTGGCTACAGCTGGGCCATTGGATGTCCTGCCCACTGAACGCATTGGTCTGCTGCAGGCTTTGCCCAGGGCTCTGCCTCTGCTGCCAGAGAGAGGAGCAGGGCCCAAGGCACAATGAAGACCAGCTCTTGACCTTCGACGGGACCAGGAAGCCAGACAGGGCACTGAAACGGGGCTCATTCTCCTTGTGTTGGGTGAGGCTGCCTGAGCCACTGATGTCATTGGAAGATTAGTGACATGCATATATCCAGTTTCACTGAGGCAGAGGAGGGCATCAGTAGCCAATCCCAGGATTGTGATTGGGCCCTGTATTCAGGGGCTAAGAGAAAGGCTACCCTGGTGCCCGGCCCAGTGTGGCGTGTTGCCTGCAGACCCCTTCCATGCTGTGGCGCGGGCTGAGGAGTCTTGTTTTCTCTTGTGCATCTGTGCCAGGATGGTGTGCACAGCAGCAGGGTCCTGGAGGGACCCGAGAGCCAGCCCAAAGGCACAGCTTCACTTGGAGCCCTGGCTTTCTGGGGGTTGGGCAGTGGGGCAGTTTGGATGAACCCCAGATGGTGTGTGGAACATAACTGGGTGTGAGCACAGAGCAGGTCTGCTGGATGGGGCTGTGCAGAATGATGGCCCATCCTGCAGCTGAGGAAAGGGGATCTACTCGCCTTTCATTGTCTCTTCCCCCTCCTAGCCCCACACCTGGTACCAGACTGCTTTAGCAGATAGAACCGCATTTGGGTGTCCAAGACAATAGAAATTTGTTCTCATGTCTGGGACCAGAGTGCTGAGGTCGGGGTGGGCAGGGCCAGGCTTCCTCTGGAAGCTTCAGGAATGGGTCTTCCTTCCTCTTCCAGCTTCCAGGACTCCCAGGTCCTGTAGCTCATGTGTGGCCTCTTCAGACCTTGTGTCCACCTTTGAGTCATCCTCTCCCCTGAGTCTCTCTCCCATTCTGTCTCTTAGAGGGATTCGAGGCCCTGGATTAGGGCCAACCTGCTCCAGCATGACCTCATCTTAATTACGTCTGCAGGACTTATTCCTAATGTGGCCACATTCATAGGTCCTGGGATTAGAACTTGGACCTCTCATGTTGGTGGGAGACAGTTCATCCATCTACACAAGGACTGGTGCTCAGGTGGTGGTCAGGAGCTGCTGCAGCTCCCATAGGGATGGGCTGGAAGGTGCGCACCTCTTACCCAGCAGATCCAAGCTGGTAGAGAGAAGGAGTGAGGCACTGGGGACTGAGGGTGAC
>PVKN010015272.1:0-18609 GCA_004027915.1 Capromys pilorides | reverse complement strand
TTTCTTTCTTTCTTTCTTTCTTTCTTTCTTTCTTTCTTGGTAAGCAAGATCAACCTCAGGACCTTGCACTTGGCAGGCAGGTGCTTAAACCACTGAACTATGTCCCCAGCCCTATTTACTTTTTAATAATCCTTATTTATTGACACTTTATTCATTTTATGTTTTCTCATGACTGTTTAGTTCAGTTCATCTTCAGTGCTCTTAACATTATGTCGAAAAGACAAGTGATTTGTGATTCTTCACTGTATGCCTTATATTGGCAAAATAAACTTCATTTTAAAATTCATCCCTACTCATTTGATAAAGGAACTTGTAAAATGTAATGGCTTTGTTCTACAAATGGCATTCTACAAGGAATATAACTCTAGTTTTCCTTGGAATGCAGACTGCTTGCATCTGTGGCTCTCCTATTTGTGTCCCATACATGATATTCTATGAGTTTACATGTTTGAATTTAGCCAGTGACGACTGTTGTCCTCATACTTAAACTTACTAGTTTTCCCATGGTCTAGTAACTAAAGAAATTATTGTTTTGTTTTCATATGTTTTGCTAAGTATTAAAGTTAAATTTTGCATATGGAAAATACAGAAATAAAATCTGAAACTTCTATCAAAAAAAATCAAAAAGTTTGTTACTGAACTATTAGGGTCTGTGATCTCTGTTAACTTTTTGAAAATCTGATAATGTGTTATTTTGGCTTCCAATATTAGAATCTAAGGGCTGGGGATTTAAGTGGCATAGTACCTGCCTGTTAAGCACAAGGTCCTAAGTTCACTTCCTGGCACCTAAAGTATATATATTTGTTAGAATCTAAAAATATTTGGGAATTTAAGTGCTGTTTTTGCTTAGTAAATTTTATTAGACCTCCTTTATATCATACAGTACAAAAATCATTTAGTTGGTACTGTGTTTCTTTGAGCAGAAGAGGAGCCAGTTTTCACTAGACAAGATAGTAATCGCAGTGAAAAGGAGGCTGCACAATTGGTGCATGAAGCAGAACCAGAATCAGGATCTCAGCCTCGACCTGCTGTACTATCAGGCTACTTCAAACAGTTTCAGAAGTCATTACCACCTCGATTTCAGCGACAGCAGGTAATGATAAAAAAAAAATATTATTTTGCTATCAAATGTAAAATAAAGGCACAGAAATTTTTGTTGAAATTTAAACTTGTTGAGTTAGGGTCTACCTTGATGTTCTGTCACTTGTATCTTCTATTTCTAGGAAATGGCATTGTACAACTTAATTAGTGACTGATTATGTAAGTTAAGGATAAGGCAGAATGTTGGTCTTTGTCTTGCTGACTCCTGCTGTTAAATTTCTTTCCCCTCAAGAATTTAAAAAGGATATTTTCTGACATTAATCTGCCACACCAAAATAAAATCTCAACATGTGACATCTGTTTCAGGAACAGATGAAGCAGCAACAGTGGCAGCAGCAACAGCAGCAGCAGCAGCAGCAGCAGCAGCAGCAGCAGGGTGTTCTTCCACAGGCTATTCCTTCCCAGCCATCCAGTGGTACTGTCCCTCCACCACCACACAGACCACTTTACCAGCCCATGCAACCTCACCCTCAACATTTGGCTTCCATGGGTTTTGACCCAAGGTGGCTAATGATGCAATCTTACATGGATCCTCGAATGATGTCTGGAAGACCTGCTATGGATATTCCACCCATTCATCCTGGTAAGTTAAAATCAGTACTGTCTTTGGGCTTTTGTAATTTTGCAGAATATATGGTTTTACCCATATTTTTAGTCTTAATTCCTTTGAGAGTTGTAATCTAGTAAAATTTAATAGGACCTATTTAACCCTAAAATTCCAGCTGTCTACAGAGTCGTTAACTTGTATTAGCTATGTGATGAAACCAAAATGTAGTTCAAAAGTTTAATAAATATTTAAAATTGTAGAGATGGAAATTTGCTACCATTAACATCTGGTAATGGTGTAATGTTTTATTTTTTTAAATACTTTAGCATTTGAATTATCTGCATTATATATATTAGCCTTTAAATTTTCTCCATCATATTTTAGTCTAACACTTTAATTTGTTCATATGTCACCCAGAAAACAAAGTGGCAGTCTTTTTGAAATCCATCAAGATAAATTTAAATAATTCATTATCAAATATAGAGATGATAATAGCTAAGTAAGTGATATTTCTGGGGCCTGGGAGATAGCTCAGTGCAATAAGTGCTTGCCTGGCAATCGCAGGGTCCTGAGTTCTATTCCTGGTACCGCAAAGGAAAAAAAAAAAAAGATTTTTTTTTTTTTTTTTTTTTTTTTTTATTTAAACTGGTAATTTGAAATTTAAACACTTTTGTGTAGAGTATTGATCAGCTAAGTTAATGGATTTTTGTTTGTTGGCTTTCAGAACCGGGAATCAAACTCCTAAGTTAATGGAATTTTCTGTGGGAGATTTCCTTGAAAATTTTTCACTGTTAAATTCTCACAATGCTTATTTTAACATGTTTGATGTCTTTAATAGTGATAGTGCTTTCCTTTGAAATGAAGTGAGCCATTGCCATTTTACTTGTTTTCCTTCCTCAGTTTTTAAGTGAAAGCTGTTTTAACAGCAATAGTAAGATCATTCACAGAACAGCTTGTTTTACCTAGCTTTAGTTGTTTTGTGATTTACAGTTTTACTTATAGAGTTCCAAGTAGTAATAATCTGTTCTACGATTTCATTTCTTCCACTTTCCTCAATTACCTTTGAACCTTTGTTATAGGAATGATTCCTCCAAAACCATTAGTAAGAAGAGATCAGATGGAAGGGTCATCAAACAATTCTGAATCTTTTGAGCATATAGCTCGATCTGCTAGAGATCATGCAGTTTCTCTTCCTGAGTCCCGCATGATGTGGGGCTCAGATCCATATCCACATGCTGAACCTCAGCAGGCAGCTACAGCTAAGACAAATGAAGACTCTGATGATGTAAGGTAATAAACTGCTGAAATTTTTAATGGACTAAGTAAGATATTATGGTAAAAAGATAATTCTTCTAAAATGCATGCTTAGGTAGGCTCAGCAACTGGGGTTCAATCCCCAGTGTGCCATGCCAGCCATGCCCCGACGGAGCGTGCAGAAATGGTGGTTGAGACTGGGTATGGGATGTACGCCTATAATCCCAGTGCTTGGAAGGCTGAAAGCAGGAGGATCACTACGAGTCCAATCTGTGTAGTGCAATCATGTAGACCCTGTACTAAATACATTTTTAAAAAGGGGGGGTGGGGATAACTTCTTTATTGTCCATAAAGATCATTCTTAATTAAGACCAAGCCATAAGTGTGGTTTCCATCTATTTGGTTTGACCCCACTTCATCTTTAGTCACTGTTTTATTCTGACATTTCTGGATTGATTAGTGCATATTGAAAACTAGTTCTAAACGTAAAATTAGATGCAGACTTAGCATTAGATCTTAAATTGGAAAATTTTCATTGCAATATAGCCTGACGTGTTGGTACAATTTTTTTCAGTAATGAGAAGTGGTAGACATTTATTAGTCAGTGTCTTCTGGAAAATTTCTGAGGCCAAGAAAAGGGAAAATACTAATTTATAAAGTTACTTTGAACTGGCAGGGATTTGATAGGAATCTGTTATTTTACACTATGTATATGTAGTTAGACTTTTATGATGCTTGTTTTTATAAACGTTTTATAATTATTTAGAATTAACTGGACAGATGGGTTTTAGTATTCTAGATAGAAATTAGTCATGTTACATTAGAAATTCACAAGTATGGTCTGAATATTTTTCCTTACTTTTTAATTGTTATAAAAATGTATGTTAGACCTATCTTCTTAAAGTGTATGATATAGTATTATTACCTATCATGACAAGATTGTGCAGCAGAGCTCTAGAACTTCTTTATCTTATCTTGAATGCCTCAAATGTCATAGCCTTGGTTCATCATTTCCCAGTTTACTCGTACGCACACCTTTGTTTTGTTTTAGTTTGTTCTGTTTTGCAGAACCGGGGATCAAACTCAGGACCTCGCATTTGGCAGTCAGACATTTGTGCTCCTGAGCTCTCTCCCCAGCCCTGGCACTCACCTTTGGCACCTATTATCCTTTTTTTTTTTTTTTTTTTTTTTTTATGAGCTCCTATAAATGGAGTCATGTATAGTGTTTGTCCTATCTGACATTTTTTAGTACTTCCTTGTCTGTCTCTGAATAATGTACTATTCCATTATGGGGGGGGGGGTGATCCTCTTGGTTATTGTCACTATTGAGAGAGATGCAGATGCTTTTCATGATTAAGGTCCATTCTTTCGTATTTCAAAATAAGGCTCTTGTTGTGTACTTACATGTGGGAAGGACTGCTATTTTGATTATGCCTTTGTATTTTCATCCTCGATAGGCCTGAAGCTGCCTTGGACCAGGAACAGATTACTGCTGTTTATTCTGTAGAACATAGTCAGTTAGAGACACATGCAAAAGCTGACTTCGTTAGAGAATCAAGTGATACAGAAGTACACAAATTTGTAAGCAGATCTGTAGAAGACATTAGGCCTCATACTGACACAAATAAGCAGTCTGCTTGTTTTGAAGTATCTGAAAAGAAAACCTTATCCAGTACTCCAGAAGAACAGGTTTCTGCTCCTGAAAGTCAGCCTGCTGCAAAAAGAAGTTTCTCTCATGGCTCTAACTTTTCTCACAAGTCAGAGGAACAAAGAAATGAGGCATCTATAAGCCTTCCTAAAGTAACCAGCAGATGTATTGATTCAAAAGAACCAGCAGAAAGACCAGAGGAAAAACCAAGAAAAGACAGCTTTATACGATCTTCTGAAGGACCAAAACCTGAGAAGGTGTATAAATCTAAAGCAGAAACCCGCTGGGGCCCAAGGCCAAGCTCCAACAGAAGGGAAGACAGTAATGATAGGCCAGTGAGAAGGTCAGGTCCCATTAAAAAACCTGTACTTAGAGATATGAGAGAAGAACGAGAGCAAAGGAAAGAGAAAGAAGGAGAGAAGGTTGAAAAGGCTACCGAAAAAGTAGTAAAACCTGAAAAGACAGAAAAGAAGGATCTCGTTTCTCCCCCATCACCACCTGTAGCACCAGTTCAGCCACCATCGGTTCCAGCAGCCGCACAACCAGAACCAGAGAAAGTTCCTTCAACAGAAACTTCAAGTTCAGCTCAGAAACCTTCTCAAGACATTGAAAAGCCTTTGGAACCTCTAAGTAGTATTCAGGTAGAGCCTGCTGTTAAAACTGTGAACCAGCAAACTGCTGCATCTCCAGCTGTCAAAGAAGAAAAACAGCCTGAGAAAGCCATTAGCAAAGATGTTGGGATAGAGAGAACTCGACCAGATTCAAGGCCAGCTCTTAAAAAAGAGTCAGCCTTACCCCCCAGGACCTACTGGAAAGAAGCTAGAGATAGAGATTGGTTTCCAGATCAAGGATATAGAGGCCGTGGCCGAGGTGAATATTACTCTAGGGGTCGAAGTTACAGAGGATCTTACGGAGGCCGAGGTAGGGGTGGTAGAGGACACACTCGTGACTATCCCCAGTATAGAGACAATAAGCCAAGAGCAGAGCATGTGCCCCCAGGGCCTCTCAGACAACGAGAAGAAAGTGAAACACGAAGTGAAAGTTCTGATTTTGAAATTGTACCCAAAAGACGACGGCAGCGGGGTTCAGAGACTGATACAGACAGTGAGGTTCATGAAAGTGCAAGTGACAAGGACAGCTTAAGCAAAGGCAAATTTCCCAAACGAGATGATCGGGCTGAAAACAAAAAATTGCTGAAACCTCAGTCTTTCAAGCCTGACAGTCATGTTCGAATGGATAGTAGGCCCCTTGAAAAACCTTACATCCGAGATGATGAGAAATCTAAACCAGGCTTCCTTCCTAAAGGAGAGCCGACAAGGAGAGGCAGAGGAGGAACGTTTAGGCGTGGCGGGAGGGATCCTGGAGGTCGCCCTTCACGCCCTTCCACCCTGCGCAGACCTGCTTATCGGGATAGTCAGTGGAACCCAAGGCAGACTGAAACTCCAAAACCGGAGGACGGAGAGCCACCAAGAAGACATGAACAGTTTGTTCCTATACCAGCAGATAAACGACCTCCAAAATTTGAACGTAAATTTGACCCAGCTAGAGAGAGGCCCCGAAGGCAGCGTCCTACCCGGCCACCAAGGCAAGATAAGCCTCCTCGATTTAGACGCCTAAGAGAGCGGGAGGCTGCTACAAAAACAAACGAAGTGCCAGTGCCCACAAATGGCACAGTTAATAATGTGGTTCATGAACCAGCTAATACTCCTGGGGATATTTCTGGGAATAAAACACCAGACTTATCTAACCAGAACTCTTCAGATCAGGCAAATGAAGAATGGGAAACAGCTTCTGAAAGTAGTGATTTCAATGAGAGACGAGAGAGGGATGAAAAAAAAAATGTTGATTTGAATGCACAGACTGTAGTAAAAGCTGGTGAGAATGTTTCACCTCCTAAGAGAGAGATAGCAAAGAGAAGTTTTTCTAGCCAGAGACCTGGAATAGATCGCCAGAATCGACGTGGTAACAGTGGTCCCCCAAAATCAGGAAGAAATTTCTCAGGTCCTAGGAATGAAAGGAGGAGTGGCCCGCCATCAAAAAGTGGAAAGAGAGGGTAAGTATTTTTAGATTAAAAAAAGGTTTGCAGCATAAAAGTAGAATAAGAGTTGAGTTTTGTGAAGAGCCAAATTAAATATAAGACTTAGGATATTTAGTCTTGAGATGCTTTTCTCTGTTCTCAAAGTGCAAGGGTACTTGAGAAGAAGAGCTTGTATCTCAGGAGTCTTCTAAGTTTTGTTTTCCAGAAGAGTTCTCTGAGCAGTGGTCTTTTAAGTTTGGAAAAATCTGCATTCCCAGGAGGGACGTATACAGATGTTGGCCAAGTCATTGCCAGTGGTAGCTTTCCTTCCTAGTTCTTACCAAACTCTGCTGCCATGTAATTGTCCTTTGAGAGTGATTTTGATATGTTAGTATTGGTAATAGTATTATGAAACATTGTAAAGTAGCAGTTAATCTAAATGCCATATGTAAATCTAGGTTCTGATACTTCCTAGTTTTTTTATGAGTGAAATGTTGTATTTATACAACTGTGTGAAGACTACTGCGATGCTTGTAATGTACATACTAGTGTATAGTAAGCAGCCATTATGATGATATGCCAATTTTAGACCAAATTCCTGGGTTTGTCTCTTGAGCTCATAACTTTTATTGGGAAAATACTTGACATATTTAATCTGAATTCCTTAGTTACATATAGTTAGCTTTTTAATTTACTGTATTGATAAGGGAAAATACTTTTACCTTCCTTATAATTTTGTAGAACAGTTGTGTTTATTGAGTATCTGATTATTTCAGAAGGTAAACTTCCCCTTCTAAACAACAAAAGTACTGATTTTTTTTTGTGGCGGAGAGCAGGGTTTTGCTATGTACTGTAGACTATCCTTGAACTTACAGTGCAGCCTAAGCTGGCTTCAAACTTGTGGCAATCATCTTGCCTTAGCCTCCTGAGTGCAATGATTGCAGTACTGTGCCAGCCCGCCTGGCCTGAATAAATTTTTGAGTATATTTATTAAGTTTTCTAGTACCAGTACTCGGGAAATCATGAACTGATTTGTGTGCAGTAGAGACTAATGGTAAAAGGAAATGTTTTAGAAGTATCATTTAGAAGAAATGAATTCATTTTACAAATGTTTAATGTCATGTTTGGCACTTAGTAAGCTTTTATGAAGGGGAATTGGCACACCCTTTCCCATACATAGTCTTTACTTTCACCTGGATTTTTTTTTTTTTTTAATCTTGAAATTGTTAGGGAAGAAAGAATGCATTTGCTCTGAAGGCACTTTTCTCATGTTAAGGGGTTAATATGTTTATATCAGTATATAAATCTAAAAAATGTGCATACATACCATGTACATGTACATAAAATGCTTTTTTAAATTTTTATTTTCTTGTGCTACCCATTTGGTAAATGCTTTGTATTTGGTAGCATTGTAGAAAATTTCTGATGTGAACAAGGCTTAGTAGCACATTTATAGTATGTTAGACAGAGGAAGAAAATAAAAAGCTTGTGGGATAATTAGAATTCCGAAGTTTAGTTGCTGGGGAAAATCCAGTTTACTTTATTGGGAAGCTCTGGTTTACTGAGTTTATGTTAGTATAAGACTTAAAGAGTTTCTTCTCCTCTTCCTATGAGAAACTGCCGGTGAGGGTGGTTTTGTTTGGACATATTATGGTGGTAATCTTCCAAAGTATTTTTTCTAGGCCGTTTGATGACCAGTCTGCAGGCCCAGCCAATGTTGAACCTGTCAGTGGCAGCTCTGCACACCCTCAGGAAGTAACATCTAATGGTACAGGACCAAAGAATTCCAAGGATTCTACTGGGAAAAAAAGAGAAGACACCAAACCAGGTCCTAAAAAACCCAAAGAGAAAGCAGATGCTCTCTCACAGTTTGATCTTAACAATTATGCAAGTACGTCATAGGTTCCTTTCATTTTATTTATGTTACATCTAAGTGGATGTTTTAAGACATCAAAGAATTAGACTTTTTTGATAGAAATAGAAGTTGATAAAGCTTAAACTAAAATAATACCAACTTCTGAATCCTTAAGAAAATTTTTGTTAAAAATAGCAAACACAGTTCCAGTGGCCTTTTTCAAAAAGAAAATTGCTTACCCCATCTTACCTTGCCATACAGATAAGACAAAGCATAAAAAATTTAAGCATTCACACCTAATTATATCTGTACATACAGCTTGGTGTTTTTAAAAGGAAATAAGTGCTCAACTCACTAAGATTACAAACTTGGTAAGATTGGTTTCTAAGATATAGTGAGTAGAAAATTAAAGGCTAGAAGGCATTGCTACCATGGATAATTAGTATACCATGAAATAATTATCATATGAAGAGTAACAAGCAATAAGAAATCCTGGATAAAGAAATTAACAAGGAAGGAATATGTATAAAAAGACATTTGTATATGTAAAAGTACAGTATATACCATTCATTCAGATAAAACTGCAGCTGAAAACACTGAGTAATTAATGGTCATGTATAAATATTAAATTCTGGTGTGGGCCCAGGTCTTATTTGACATTATTTGTCCAGTGCATGTCAGAGTGTGGTCACCAGAACCTTGTCTCCTGTAATTCTGTGGGAAACGCATGTTCTTGTCCACCCAACCCTACTAAATCAGAAACTATAACAGTGGATCATAGTGTTGTCTGTTTTTCACAAGTTCTCCATGTGCTTCTAACCCACCATATAAAGTTTGAGAACTACCATTCTGTAGTACCACTTTCAATTCATACAGAAAAGAAACTGATTTTAGTCACATGTTTAAGAATTTTTATTTCGGTTTTAAGGCAGTGATCTCAGCATGAGTGATTTTGCACCCTATAGGCTATTTGACAGTCTCTGGAAATACTTTTATCATCACAGCTGCCATGGGCTGCAACTGACATCTAATGAATAGAAGCCAGAAATAGTTTAAAATGAATAAAATTCAGCTAGGTGATTTTGATGTTCATACTCTCATGCCATGCCCCATTGCATTCATGAGGAACTGTCACCTTAAGTTCATGTTTTTAAAAAGGATATCTTGTATTTATGCTTTGAAAAAGGAAAAAAAAAAAATAGTAATTTCCACTTAGAATAGTTGCAAATGAGTTAAGGTAATATTTTATGTAAAACACTATGTAGAAATCTAAGTCTTAAGAGGTAGATCTGAACATAGAGGACAATTTTATAAGGAAAAATACATATTCACACTATACAGTGTTGGCACTATCATTATTTGAAATGTTTTCATAAACATTTGAAATCTTTTCAAATCTTAATAATGTAGGGCCATCTTATATCGTGTGAAATAAGTTATTACCACTGATGGCAAGCCTTCTGAAGCTTGCAGTGATACAAACGGCCCACTGTGCCGCCCGTGGCACAGGTTCACAACCACTGAGCTAGGATGTAAATTAATTATGTAAGCTGCATCTCTGACATTCCTTTTTTTTTCCTGCTAAATGCACTGGACATTTCTAGCCTTTAATTTAAAACAAGGAAGATACTGATACCACGTCTCCTTGCAGGTGTTGTTATCATTGATGATCACCCCGAAGTAACAGTAGTTGAAGACCCCCAGTCAAATTTAAATGATGATGGCTTTACTGAAGTGGTATCTAAAAAACAGCAAAAACGTTTACAGGATGAGGAACGCCGAAAGAAGGAAGAACAAGTCATACAGGTTTAAAGCTTGCTTCAGTTTGTTACTAGTTAAGAATGTTATCCGTAATATGTTAACAGGTGAACTACTTACAAAATCAAGTATTTTTTTCAACGCTGTAAATTATTCCACCTTCAGAGCTTTCAGCTATTTTGACCAGAACTTAAGTAAGTTTTAAATGAAATAGAACTATTGTAGCTTGCTCTTTGTCATAGAACAGAACGTATTTACTTAAATCCATTGTTACATTTATGTGTTAGGACTGGTCATGTTATTTGCCCCATGAAGAATTAATTTTAAATTATCTTGAAAGCTAGACATAGTGAAGCACAGCTGTAATCCCAGCACTTAGAAGCTGAATGAAACCCAGGAGGCTCACAGCAAGTTTGAAGCCAGCATGAACTACATAGTGAGATCCTGCCTCAAAAACACAACAACAAAAAAACCATCTTGGAAGTCTAGTAAATCCAATGGCATGATCCAATGGATTATAACTTTTTGGCCAA
Source organism: Capromys pilorides (assembly GCA_004027915.1). Classification (NCBI taxonomy): domain Eukaryota; kingdom Metazoa; phylum Chordata; class Mammalia; order Rodentia; family Capromyidae; genus Capromys; species Capromys pilorides. The sequence continues at coordinate 7,896 of PVKN010015272.1, read as the reverse complement.
AAGTGCTTGCTTTGACAGCACATATACTAAAAAAAATATTTGGCCTAAAAATGTTCCTATTATTATTTAAAGTAGTTTATTTTTAAATACAAGGAACAAATTGGGTTTCAGTTGAACCCATACCCCTGGAACCAGATACTTTCAGAGGGAGTTTATTGAGTCATTGGTTAAAGTAGTGGTGCATATACCCTCTCTGGCTGGCTACACTCCCAGAATCAGTACTTTTATGGTATATGTGAGTTGACTTAAAATCAGTAAATAGATTTTTATTAGCTTATATCAGGTTTTGCTGTCAAGTAGAACTGCAGATTCTTAGTTTGGTTTGTTTGGGGTTTTTTTTTGTTTTTTTAATTTCGAAATTGTTGAAAATGATTATGGACCTGCATATCAAAAATATGTAATAACATAGTTGTCGGGTTTTCTTTTGGCTTTTAGTTTATAGCAAATTTTGATATTTTTGCTTATGAATACATATTTGCAAGAGTAAAAGAAACAGGTATTTTTGTTAGAGTTTGTTTCCATAAAATATTGCTTTCAGCTATTTTATTGACAAAAATCTTTTCCTCTATTTAAGGTTTGGAACAAAAAAAATACGAATGAGAAAGTGAGAAGTCAGACTTCCAAGCTTCCTCCAAGGTTTGCCAAGAAGCAGGCCACAGGGACACAGCCAGCCCAGGCTCCAGTCTCAACTCTGGCTTCAGCTCCAGTTTTGTCTTCAGCCTCAGCTGCAGTTCTTGCACCGCCTGCAGCTCCAGTTACAGCCTCAGTGGCAACTGTCGTTGTGACGTCACCTGCAGTGCTAGTCTCAGCCCCAGCCCATGCTCCAGTTCTGCCGGCCGCCTCAGTTCCAGCTCCAGCTTCCACCTCAGCCCCAGTGTCCTCCTCAGCTACAGCCACAGCCTCCTCCTCAGCTATAGCCTCTACCCCAACTCCAACCCCTCTCCTTGCATCTGTTTCAACCCCTGCATCTGTAACCATTCTTGCCCCAGCCTCGATTCCTGTCCTTGCTTCAGCCTTAATACCAGCTTCAGCTCCACCTCCTACCACAGCAGTCTCAGCCCCAGTGGTGCCAACCACCTCGCCTCCAGCCGCCTCAGCCTTGGGTTCAGCAGTCTCAGTCCCACTTGCTTCAGCCCCTGCCCCCGTCCCCATCCCTGTTCCTGTCCCTGTCCCTGTCCCCATCCCCACTGCTCCTGCACAGACTCCGGTCCAGACCCACAAACCAGCTCAGAACCCCCTCCAGGCTTCACAGTCTTCAAAACAGCCACCACCTTCTATTAGGCTGCCTTCAGCTCAAACACCTAATGGCACAGATTATGTAGCCACAGGAAAATCCATCCAGACTCCACAAGCACATGGCAGTCTGACCCCTGAATTATGGGATAACAAGGTGGCCCCACCAGCTGTGCTAAATGACATCTCTAAGAAATGTAAGTGGTACAGCAGTTTTGTCTTGCTATTTGAAAATAATTGTAAAAGTTCTTAGCTTCCTTTCTTCAATATTTGTTTCTAAAGTAAGCTTGTTTAACAGTTTTGTATTTTATGGGCACAGATTTACTGATCAGCTAGTAAAACAGGGAGGTCTTATGAAATCATTGTTTCATTGTCATGTTATTACAAGAAAGGGTTAAGTGGGCAAAATATTAGAGTGTAAATATTAAGGGTCATGGTTTTTATGACTTCTTTTTAGTAGGTCCCATTAGTCCACCCCAGCCACCTTCGGTCAGTGCATGGAATAAACCCTTAACTTCATTCGGATCCGCTACATCATCAGAGGTAGGGATAGACTTTTTTTTTTTTACAATTTCTCAAAATTTAACATACTTCAGAATCACCTACAGAGCTACAAATACAGATTTGTAAGATTCTTATTCATTGTTCTGGGCTAAGACCTGAGTATGTTTCTAAGTTCCCTAATGATACTAATACTACTAAACCTGCTAAACTTCTACATTTATAAGCTCTTCTCATGTTTGATTTGTGTCTTTTAGCCTTAAGAAAAGACCTTGTGGTACAGAACATAAAGTTACTAATTTCTGTACATTCCCACTGTTTCTAACTTGAATGTTTATAAATTCTTTATAACCATTTCTTCAATTTCTCAAGTATGTGAATATTAATAAATGACTTCATTCGTTTCATGAACATTTGTCAAGTATTTGTCATGTACCAGGCACTATTATAACTCGTGAGCTTGCAAAATCAACTAAAAACAGACCGCAAAAATCCATGTTATTGTACAGTGAATAACAGATAGTATGTTCAGTCGTGATCAGCAATAAAGAGAAAAACAATACAGAGAAAGTACGTAAGGAATTTTCTAAGGGATATGGAAATAATTTGAAGTAAGTTAATAAGGAAATCCTACTTAGGTGACAAAAAAGAAGAAAAAGTAGGCTATCCAGATGTCTGAGTAAGATAATTTCCAGGTTCTGCAAATAGCAGGTATAAATAAGACATGAGATGGGCCACCCAGATAGCTCAGTGGATTAAAGTGCCTGATTAGACAAACATGGGCTGAGCGCCAGTCCCTGGCCTGCCTTGCCATACCAGGGCTGAGACAGGAATTCATCCTGGGTATGGCAGCACAAACCTGTAATCCCAGCAGTTGGGAGGCTGAAAACATGAGGATCGCTAGGAGTCCAATGTGTAGTGAGACCCTGTAGACCCTGTACTAAATACAAAAAAATAAATAGATGAAATAGGAATACGTGTGGTGCTTTAAAGTAAGTTCAGGGAAGCCCATATGATTGACATAAGCGATGGAGAAAGAATAGATAAGGTAGGGGAATTAATGGGAAGTGGATCAGAGTGGAATTTAATTCTTATTCATTTGTGTGTGTTTTAGGAAAGGGTCTATAGGGTGTTTAGGGGGTCTCACTAGATCAGACTCATAGTGATCCTCCTGTTCATAGCCTCCCAAGAGCTGGGATTACAGGCACATGCCACCACACCCAGGCTCAGATGCTGTCAGCACTCCCGGGGATGGGGCCAGCACGCCAGGCCCAGGTCTGAATCTCTCTCCCTCACCCCCACCCCACTTTAGTCCGCTAAGCTATTTGACCAGCCCTTATAGTAGAATTTTAGATGAGATAGGAAACTATTGGTGCATTTAGAGTAAAACAATGACTGAAGTTTATTCTGCTAAGAATGACAAAGCAAAACTAGAAGTTAGTGCTATTGCAGTTAATCTGATTGTGATAAGTTACACCAGGGAAATGGCATTGAAGATCGTATTGGTATCTGGATCTTATTAAACTGATTAAATATGTGCTGTTCAGAAAAAGAAGGGAATCCCATCTTGTCAATTTTTTGGTATGAGCAACAGGAGGGATCAAATGCCTGTCTGTAAATTGAAGCTGCAGTGGATCAGGATTTGAGAGGATAAGAGTTTTTGAGATGAGTTAGCGTTAAAAGTGAAAAAGTCTCAGGGAAGGTATGAGTTTGCAGTTCAGAGGCGATCATCTTTCAAATATGGAGAGTTATTAGTGTCTATGAGCTACATATTTTAAACTTTTTTTAAAAATTACAATAAAAGACATGTTGTTGATTACTCCCCTCCAGTTATTCCCCTTGGCTTTTGGTCCTCATTCATGCCACTTTCTGAAGCAGTTTGTTTGTTTGTTTGTTTGTTTGTTTGTTTGTTTTCCTCTCTTTGCATTTTATGTATTTGGTGCAGGGTCTCACTGCGCAGCTTGGACTCGTAGTGATCCTCCTGTTTTTAGCCTCTCCAGCGCTGGGATTAGAGGTGCGTGCCTCAGTGCCTAGATTCATGCCTAGACTCATGCATCAGCTCAGCACGCCCTGGAGCTGGACAGGTTTGGCATGCAGGACCAGGGGTGGAACCCTGGTCCCTCTCCTGCCAAAGCAGGCACTTAGTCTGCTGAGCTGTCTCACCAGCCCTTCTGAAGTAGTTCAGAAAGTCATCTTCTTTCTTTCTTTCTGTACTGATGCTTCAGTGTTTTGAATCAAACGTGTACCTTTTGAGGTTATTCTAATTTGGGGGAAGAGCCAGAAACCATGTAAGGTCAGTTTTGGTGGGCTTTCACATGACTTTCCTCCTGTTGCACTATTGTAATCCCACCTTGTGAAGATAAGGCAAAAAGAGGACCTCCAGAACAGTTTGAAAAAGTGACAAGAACCATGGGATAAATGCATATAGTGAAGTATTTTGAGGGAAATTAATGCTACCATTTCTGGTTCATTGAAAATAGTTTTGTTCTAACATTTTTTTCAAAGGTAGGATCTTTTTTATTGATATCATATACTCTTATTAACTATTGTCACTCACTAATGAATTTTTTTTTCATAAACTAAAAAATATTTTAAAGTATTTGAGTAGTGCTCAGTTCACATATATGAAAAAATGCTAGTGTATCTTTCATTGTAATAATTGTTTGGTTAAACTTAGTTTTTGATCAGCGCTTGCTGGTGATACTTAAAGCAATGGGATTGTACGAGATCACTAAGAAGGAGTTACGATATAATGTGAAAAGGAAATGGATTGCTAAGTATTGGGGCTTTTTAGTTTAGGAAATGCCAGAGATGAAGAAGTGTTGTATTGGTCAGGGTTTTACTTAGAGGAACAGAACAGATATAATATAAGGAATGGATATTAACATAAAATATACAATATATAAGGAATTATAAGGTTGGCTTACAATAGTCAGCCAGAGTCAGATGAGGAAGTGTGCAGAGGGCATGTGCCCACCCTGGACTGAAGAGTTCAGTCCCAAGGTCTGAAACTCACTGCAGTGCTCTGTGTAAGTCTGCCTGTCGGCTGATGGGTCTGCAATGGAAGGTGAAAGATCCAAGCTGGAGGCTGAAGAGTCTGTTGCAAGCCAGACAATGAAGTCCAGGCCAAGTGCAAAGACTGAAGTTCCTCCAGCAAAGTGGGACCTTGACTTTTTCCTCTTTATAAGGTCTCTGTGCTGAATCACTCTGAGGTGGGCCTATTGTGCCCTAGGGTGGATCTGATCATATCCCAGGATGGCCCCTGTTCACTGCTCTAGGGAGGAAATGAACGTTTCCAAAAAAAAAAAAACTTAAGTAGAAGCCAGACATGGTGCTGTATACCTGTATGCTAATACTATAGTGGATGAAACAGGAGGATCTCAGCAAGTTGGAAGCCAGTCTCAGCCAGCCTCAACACTTAGCCAGACTTTATCTCACAGTATTAAAGAAAAAAAGATTAAACCTGTTGACTGCTGCTGAGGGCAGGTCGAGTGATAAAGGCAATGCAGCAATGTCATTGACAGTATGGGGTCACTGGTAACTTAGAAGCCAGGGGAAAAAGCATATAAAAAGGCTGATTGGGATGGGTTTAATTAAAAGATGAGTATGAACAATTTCAGAACAATCTTAATGCTGCATAATATTTTGTTGAAAATATGCCACTGATGAGCCATAGATGCCGTAGTGGTCTCATAAGATTACAGGAGTTTTGTGTAAACACCTTCTGGTTTTAAAGTCTTTATACTTCCCTCACATGCCATTCCAATTTTCTCCATAGTAAGCCTCGTTTGTTTTGATAGTCAAGATGTCTTTAGTAATTGTTGTTCTACCTGTGTTTATGATTAATCATAAAACCATTGATTATGTGCAAAGTTGAATGTTTTATGCCAATATAAAGGACAGTATAGCAAGTTTTAAATCCTTATTTAACTGTTTCTTAGTTCTCTTTATGAGAAAAGGGTGTTTACAATGTCGTTACTTCACTTAATGGTAGTGTAGATATTTTGATGGTATCTCAGTTTTTTCTTTTATTTTTCTTATTTATTTATATTCATGATGTTTTTGGGATAGAAATGTCTCTGTGTGAATGTTTTTTTTCTTCCACCAGGATGAAACTTTAAGTTAGCAAAGTTAAAATGTTTCACAAGATGAGAATTCCCAGAAATGGGAACTTTTTTCTTGAATGAGTAGTGAAACAGCTATTATTAAACCTTTATATATGTTTCATAAACATTTTTTAAAAGATAGTCTTAAAAATTAACGTTCTTTTTCTTTTTAATATATTTTGTACAAGGTCTCACTATGCAGCTCCAAATCATGATCCTCCTGTTTTTAAGCCTCCCAAGTACTGGGATTACAGGCGTGTTCCACCATGGCCGGTCTCTGTGGCCATCTCAGCACCCCCGGGGGTGGGGCCAGCTCGCCATGTGGATCCATCCCACCACCCCTCTGAGCTATCACACTAGCGCTAAATACTTAGGATTTTTTTTACCACCACCCCCCACCCCCACATACCTTGATCAAATTCAGGGCCTTGCCAGGCAGGCGCTTAGGCCGCTGAGCTATTTCCCCAGGCCTTTAACGTTCTTTAATAGTGATTAACTGTTGACCTATTTTCTTATTCATCTGTGCATGAGTTCTTAATTTTTTTTGATCTTTTAATACTGTATTTATGCTTAACTGATAATTTTAACATTAACCAAAGTAAAGAGATTTTTATTTTAATTTACACTAAATACATTTGCCTATATTTGAAAATGAACATAAAATGACATTACACTGAAATATGTTTACCTTAGTGTAATTAACCAGACTAGTATAATTAATTTGACAGTGCCAAATATAATGTGAATTAGTAATTCCACTTTAAGATCTAAGTTGTAGCTGATCTTTGTCCCTGGGTATGCTTTTTGGCCTGCTTTTCCATCAAAGAATCAAGTTATTAGAGTTTTATCTTTTCTGAGCTTCTGCTTGTCCATCTACTAGTAGCTGTTTTGCTTCAGTCTTGTTGGTCATTCTTACTCTTTTTTACATTACACTAAGTACAGTATTTGATTTTCCTGCAGATTTTCACCAGTCTTGCCTTTCAGATTCACTGTGTTCTCAAGAATATTATACTTGGGCCAGCCAGATAGCTCAGCGTATTAAAGCACCTACTTAGGCAGACTCAGGGGCAGGCCAAGGATTCGATCCCACGTGTATACCTGCCCTGCCCCTGGGTTTCACTTAAATGGCGACTGGGACTGGGTGTGGTAGTGCATGCCTGTAATCCCAGTGCTTGGCAGGCTGAAAACAGGAGAATCATTATGAGTCCAATCTGTATAGTAAAAGCCTTTAGACCCTGTACTAGATACATTTAGAAAAAAAAAAAAGTCGCACTTTTCTAAAGTAGCTCATCCCTTAACCCCATTTTAATTTTTTATATGTCCCTTATCTGACTTCCCTGTTGTTTTTTCTTCTACCCCTCCTTCTCGTCTCTCTCCTCCTCCCCTCTAGAATATAGGTTAGATTGCTTAGTACAAAGGTTGTGCCCAGTAAATTCACTGTATAATTGCTAAATTGATTCTTTGGATATCTATAGCATTTCTTTTGTTTTATATTGTCATTGTTGCTTTTACATTTGTTTAACATGATGAAACAACTTGAGGCTGTGATTTGCCTGTAAATCACATTTATAAGAGCCAAGATTTTGGGGCTGGGGAGATAGCTCAGTAGAATAAGCTCTTCCTTGGCGAGCTCAAGGGCCTGAGTTTGATCCCTGGTTCTGCCAAAAAAAAAAAAAAACGTTTGATTTTGGGCTGGAGAGATAGTTCAGGGGCACAAGTGCCTGCCTGGCAAGTGCAAGATCCTGAGTTCAATCCCCAGTTCCACAAAATAAATAAGTAAATTAAATAAACATAGGGACTTGTGTCTCTTTGTTAAGAGCCAAGATTTTGATAACTTCTTAAGCTAAAATATTGTCTAGTTTGCACTTTACTGGTTCAAGAGTTTTAACAGGAAGAGTACCCTTAAAATGTAATTAAAGTGTCAGTTAATCTCAGTTGGTATAGCAGTTTCTTTAAATCTCCTTGTAAAAATGGTGACTTGAAAGTAGAAAAGGAACTGTTAGGGCCTGGGAAAGGTTCAAAGGCAGGGGAGAGGTAAGGAAAAGAAAATAGAAGG
>PVKN010015271.1:0-18609 GCA_004027915.1 Capromys pilorides | reverse complement strand
TGATTTGAAATTCTGTACCGTATGTATTTTTGTATGTTACTGTTTCTGCTTTGTTTTTGCTCTTCAAAAGAAAAGAAAAAAACACAAAAAAAATAAGGAAGAATAATTGAGAGTAGATAATAAATCAGTTCAAATGCATAAATGTATATTGGAAACAATAAGGACAGGGCTATGCTTTCATGTGACAAACCCCACTCACACTTGCAGTTACCCTAAGAACATAGTCAGCTGTCAAATGTTCCACCTTCCAAAACCCATTTTATACATGCATTGACTGAAACATTTCTTCTGGGGGAACCACAGATGGAGGTGGGGGAGGGAGAGAAGGAAAAGGGGACACAAAAAGGTTTAAGATGTGTCAGGTGCGTGTACCAATGTGCTATGATGACTGTAACCATTGTGGACAATAGCACAAATGTGTACTATGAAAAGCTTAAATTAGAAAGACGTTAACATGGAACAAAGAAAGCTGGCTTACATGGTCTCAGGGAAAGGTAATTACTCACATTACTGTTTCAGAGCTCCTCTTTATGTGCAGAGGAAAAGAAGGGCCAAGTCAATCATTACATGCCACGTGTCGAGGGCTCCGTCGATCTGCTGGAGTACGAAGCCTGCATGGAGAGCGGAAGCTTCAGCTGAGGCCACACTTAGCTGAAATTTACAGCTATCCTGGGGTTATGCAAAGTCAATATCCATCTTCTCCACTGGTTAGGTTGGAACATTGAAAGACTACATGGCTGTTATGGCCACTCAGGTGGCTTTGGGATCTTGCATCATGAGGATTCCCTTAGCAGCTCATCGTGCATTTTCCCTACAGAAATGATTTGAGGTTGTTATTTTTGTGTTGCTGTATTATTTCAAACTTACATAACCCAGTACCACATGCCACACCAGCCCAGCCCTGGGCACGCTGAGCTGGCCACCGAGACCAGGCGTGGTGGTACAAGCCTGTAATCCCAACACTAGGGAGGCTGAAAACAGGAGGATGACTGTGAGTCTGAGCTGTGTAGTGAGGCCCTGTACTACATTCTTTTTAATAATAATAATAATAATAATAATAATGATTTCACAGAAGAGTTATTGGCTCATATAAAAATACTCTGGTTCCTTTCCCCATAGTCGCTTATTTTGCCCTTCTCTATCCTTTCTTTGTCCACTGTCCTTCTACCTTGCTCTCTTCCTCCTCTTTGTTTCTCCTATTTTTCTCCTCATCCTCCTCTCTCTTTTCTTAGCCCAACGTGCATACACATAGTTCCTTACCCTTACATGAATACATTTTCTTAAACTAGAATTTTTGCCTATCCATAGCATAATTATGAAAATTCAAAAGCTAGTATGGACAGTATGCAATTTTTCAGGCCTTTTTCAGTTGTTGCCAGGGCTACAGTAAAATACTTCATAGCAAAAGTCTAAGCTAATTGATCATATTCAGTTGTTCTGTCTCTTTGACCCTGTAATTTATGAATTTTTTGCTTTTTATGACATTAATTTTGAGAAGAATAGATTAGCTATTTCACAGGGTATTCTATTCCATCTGTGTCTGTTTAGTGACTCCCTATAATTAGATTCACCTTATATCTTGTTGACAGAAACACAATAGAATAAGACTGACTCTTTAACAGGTAATATCAAGATGCACATGAGGTTGATATGTCATCTTATAGGCATTGTGAGTTTTGACTATATGATTAGAGTAAATTTCAGCTATAAAGAGCTTGCCTCTTGCCATCAGGTACTGTTCATCTATTTTCAACTTTGATTTTAGTATTCTGGGAGCTTAGTGGGTTTTCTGCTTCCATGGTAATTTTTTTATTTATCCCTTTGGTTTGCCCTTACTCTGTTTTATTTTCAAATCTTCTTCTGTAAATTTTTAATGGATGCAAAACTCATTGCCTGTTAAACAACCCAACTTATCACTTTATTCAAATTTCCATTTTTCCCCTAAACCTTTACTTCCCAATGTTTATCTGCCTTAATTCTATTTTGTCAGAATGTACCTGAGACATGCAGTACAAATAGCATGGTACTGCGCTGTCCCCACCCACGCCATTGTCTTGGTCTCACTTCCAAGTCTATTTTACCCAGTCTATTTTAATGGAGCTCTGCTTCCCATCTATCAGTAGTTTAGCTGGACATCACCCTTCCTCGATGAAGCATCTGCCTCAGAGCCGTCAGGCAGGCAACTCAGAAACCGAGACCCAAAATAAACCCCTTCTCCTCCAGGTTGTGGACATCAGATATTTGATCACAGCAATGACATAAAAGCTGACTAACACAGTTCTTATCCCAAGACTGATATCATAGCTTTTCAGTTCATTTCTTAGTTCCCTATGCGGTGCTCTGGAGCTGTGCACTGTCTCAGCACTTTTTGCACCTGTGTTCTTCAGACTTCCTCCTTTCGATATTTGTTTTACGAGATTTATTCTTTCACAAACCCTGCAGACTTGCCTCTGTGTCCTTGTTTCAAATTTTTGTTCTATCTGTTACCCCAAGACTGTGTCAAGAACAAGGGAAGAAATCTCTCCGAGACCTGGGAGTGATTTTTATATGTACAAGAGCTTTCAAGTTTGCATGTTTCCTTGTCAAGCACTAGGTACAAGTCTCGTCTAGCTTTTTGTTTGCTTGTTTACCTGGGAAAGTACGAGTAGTGGATTTGCATCGTTTGCCATTGCTTCTGCTACTCAGGATTCTGTGTTTACTATCTTGCTTCTGAGTGGAAACCTTCATTGTAGTGCTTCCATGTGGTTCTTACTCTGTGGATCACCGAATGCATGTGAGATTTCACGTGTTTGCTGAAAATTTGCATAACCACATTTAGCAGCTGGAGAAATAACTTTAAGATGAGGATAGAGGTTGATCTACTGGAGCCAGACCCAGATTAAAATTTCATTTAAAAATAGAACGGGTCATTTAAGCTCCAAATTTAATTTAAATTTTGGGACCTCTTTTGGGGCCCCTGTGTTGAAGAACCTCCACACCCCTGAGCCAAATCCTATGAAATGACTGAACGTTCCTTTAAGTAAGACTCAGTGGATGTCTGTATTACCTACAGGCCTCATTGTGGGCCCCTGGACATCTCATGCATGAAGGCTTTTGAATCTGTGAACACACACCTGGGAAGTTGGCAGAGCTGTGATACTCAAGACCTCAAACAGTTTCTTTGTAATTTTTTTAAAAGTTGTACACGAAAGATACCTGTTTATTAACCTACCTTTTATCTCTGGACCTCATGATCATAGAATCGTAATCAATGCTCATGGAAAGGGCATGTGGTTCCCCCAGCTAGATTCTAATGTGTGAGACCCTTTTCCACTGCGCATCTGGTGATCATGTGCTATCTATTCACGTCTAGAAACCTACATAAGTTAATAGCATGAAATCAGAGAGCCCATTTTAACTGCAGTTTTTTCAAGCTTCAGCAGCAAGCACCTACCTGGGACATCACCAAAAACTATGATTCAAAGGAAGCTCAGGGTTCCTTTGCAAATAGCTTTGCAAGGTCCTAGGAAGGATGTGTCTCTGTGCCTCCCTGTAGATGATAAAGAGCGAGAGAACTAAACACAGCAAATCCACCTCAGCACTTCTCTGCCTATGTTACATAAAAGAATTTATGGCATCTGACATTAAATTAGAACGGGTTATGGAGTCTCAGCAAACCTTTACGAACACCCCTGTCTGTCTAACTAGTACATTGAATCCAGAATCTCTCATACCTTCATATTTTAAAATAAATTAGTTTGATCTATATTTATATTCTTTTGTATTTCTTCTAACATCCTTGGAATCCATTTCCACACAGAGTGCTTAGATTTATTGTCATTATTATTGTTGTTGTTGATACAAATGAACAAAATGTGTCCTGTTTACCTATGTGTGAGATTTCCTTAGCCCCAAAAAGGCCTTCTGTAATCTGATTATGTTTGTAGGTCTGGGGAAAATAAGGGCTGGAAAAGAAGGGGGCTAAAAAGAAAAGTCAAGGTCTTTTTTCAAAGTAAATATGGAAAGTGGTGTCTTTGAATTAAGCCAGATCTCCTTCAGACAAAGAGAGCGAGCATCCTCGGGGCGGCAAGGATTAGCAGCACTGGGCAACGTGGAGCACCTCAGTTTTTCCAAATGCTCCTCCCCGGGGGTCTGTTTCAACTCTCAGAAGACCATACTTTGTCTGTAAATGCCCTAAGCCATTTGAAAATATGGGATGCTCAACCAGTACCATGATTTGGTAAAGCATTAAATTCTCTCCACATTTGCTTTTTAATTCATGACCTCAACACTGCAGGGATAAAGTGTATAGCGAGACTATGTTAGGAGCCATAAAGAGTTCTAGGTTTTACATCTGTGCTTTGGAATAACAATATGAAAATTTGAACTTATTACACCTTTTAGAGTTATACAGAGCTATTAGATATGTGTGTTCTTTCTAATTCTGTACAGCAGTGGATACTATTGGCCCTCAATGGACACTCTTAACTCTATGGCAATAATTTCATGAATTGCTTTGTAACACTGTGTCATAGGCTGCTAAGTCACCATCCTTTAACAAACTGGAAGACACTAGATTTTCATTGCCTTTATTTCTGCCAGATAACAAATCAAAGATTCTCCAACATTCTAAGAGAACATAAGTCAAACCTTTGAATATATATATATATATATATATATATATATATATATATATATATGTATATGTATATATATATATATTATATGAAGGTTCTCTGATGTGGAAACAGAAACCAATCCTAACTTAAGCAGAAAACGCTTCTGCTGGAAGGATGTTTGGAAAGTGCATGTGGTCAGCTGCTCTCTTATCTTCATTTCTTTGCTTTTGCGTGTAGTCACAACCTTAGTTTTGCAGTTCCAGCTCTTGGATGAAGCATGTATTTCATTCCCCATTGACATTTAGCCATTTAGTATCCTGGTGCCAGTTGGATGATAGAAGGAGTGATGTAAGCAGAGACTTGAAACCTACTTATGAAGTTAGCCCCACATTCAGAAGGACACGCTTGCAATAGTTGCTGACCCAGGTGGGATGAAGGAACTGTGCAGCAGACCCAGGCTTGCCTGCAGTTTGGGATCAATCAGTGTCAGGTTCAGCCCAGGCAAACTGATATTCTGTCAGCCTGCATGCACAGGAGTTTGAAATACACACTTACGCTGGATGTCATTAAGCTTTGTTTTGAGAAATACTACAGTACAGTGGGAGATTGTTGTGCAGAATTTTTATGAATATAGCTGATGGATACATCACAGAAAGATTAAAATATATGGAAAGGGAGCTTGAGAATGCAAACAAAAGTCAAAGGGAGCCAGAAATGGCCAGGAATCCACCATAGCACTTAAAATGCTACCATAGGTCCCATTACCATGAGAAACTGGCTACTGTCCAATTGTATTTCACAACACCCAGCTATGCACTGGGGGTCTACTACACCTTCATTCCAGTCACAGTTGTAGGAAGCAAACTATAGAAACTCTTGCTCTCCTCCTTCACCAAGCCATATCCCAAACCCACCTCCTCACTCCCCCATGGTCATGCCTCTATTGTACCTGCAAATGTTGAGAGATACAACACGGTATCTACCTGCCAATAACTTGACCCAACCTTGTGATTTCTGCCAAGTACAAGTAGTATTTGAATTTTGGGTGGTCCTGAAATGATGAATGTCTGGAGCGCATCCTTTTCCCCAAGGAAATGGTGACACCATGGCACCCACACTCCCGTTGCCGAGCAGATCATGCATCTAAACAGTACAACAGCTTTCATCAGATCTTACACGTGGTATCTACAGGTTGACCACCATGTTAAAGATCATGATGTCCACTTTTTTCAAGGTAACACACTTCCTGTATAGGAATAATAAAAATGTGGTTTGAGAAGTCTCGGCAACCTGCTCAAATTTATGCAGCTCATAAATGTGGAAAAGTCAATATACGAACAAGGATGCTTAGATTAAAGAGCCCTGACTCTTAACCACTGTACTGTACTATTTCTCAAGCACTAAAGTACCATTTCCAGGAAACAATGATGCACAAATGAAAGTGTATATGCACACTGTATGCAGACACTTCGCTCAGACAACAAGAGCTGGTCATCCCTAGCCCTTCTCGGGTCCCAATTCGACACATAGTTACTAACTTTTCATTAGCTCTATTTTCAGCCAGGATCTTCTCCTGCTCATGAGAAAATGGGAAGCGGCTGTGGCTAGTCTCCTTTATCTGCAAAGCTATTATTAAGTTTGCTTGCTGCTTCTTTCAAGCAGGCTCTTACTATTTTTCTCTATCACTTAATGGAATATTTTTTTCTTAATCCTGTTTCTTTTTACATTTTGGTCAGTTAGGCCTTGAAAGATTTTCTCAAGAGAAATAGTTCTCCATTTTCCCTGAGTTCTGACAACTAACAGCGATTTCTTGAGGTTGGTATGGTTTCTTTACCTGTGTGTGCCTGTGGCACAATGACAATGTTGCTGTTGTTATTGTTGTCAATAGAGTCTCTTAGAGGCCCAGCAGCTAATTACATTGCACTTCTACCAGTGCCTTGACAAGCTTCCTAAAAGGGGGTCAAGGCAGAGAAGAGAAAGGTAAAACACAATCTAGTGGACCAGATCCATGTGGTTAAAATAGTCAGTTGGCAGGTGTGTGGCTGTGTGGCAGTGGTAATGTATTCAGGCTGTGTGAGCATTTATTTCAGTGTTTCCCTAGCAGGATGTTGGATGGAGTGTTTCATTCAATTTAGAGACTAACACCAAGTGGGTACCCAGTGGTGGCAAAGATCACCATTTATTTCCTTGTCATTGATGGTGAAAATAGCTGTGGATCTTCCAGACATACTCACTGGAATGTACTTTCTAGAGTTGATTTTCTCAGGAAAGTCATAACAATAGTATTACTAATAATAAAATATAACAACAACTCTTTAAACAGTGAAGTTTCTACCAAGAATACTAATAGTATTTATTTCTGAATTTTAAGAAATCATCCCCAGGAGTACTTTAAGAATTGGGTATGAAAGTGAACATTATACAAGTTGTACATGCTGTGGTGCTTGAGTAAGTACCTGATGATTGAGTTTGTTGTAACAACTAACTACCTATCTGGGAGCTACTGAAATCGCTTGAAAAATTAAAGCACTGTTTATCATTTTCTGCCTACTCACCTTCTTAGTGTTTCCTGCCTTTATTTTAAAGGATTTTTTGTAAGGTACTCATTGAAATAAGACCCACGGAAATCATAAGTGAGTTTATAATGTTTAGAATCAAACCTTCGTGGGAGAATCAGTTAGGAAACATATGTTGGCTGGAATCAATTTCATATGTATAATTTTCTTTTTCAGCACCTTGTTCCTCACAAAAATAGTACCCTTAGGATCTGACATCAATGTATTTCCAGCAACTCTATGAATGGCCTTTCAGACAACTCATCATACTGAGGAGCAAAATAGCTGAATAATTAAGGAGCCAGCTGGCTCGAGGTGTTTCATAGATGGTGAACATCATGTCATATCACCGTGGTACTGAAAGCTAACTTTCAGGCAAGTTTAGCATTTCTCCTCTTTTCAGGTATGACATTACACCTCGAGGGTCAGTTCCCAAAGAGGCGGGGAATTAGTGATGTCAGTGTGAAGAACAGAAGAGGGGAATGATTTTCCTTTTCCTTTATGACGCTTTGTCAGCTACCGAGACAAGAAGTGGGACTGTTCACATTCATGGAGACAGAGAAGATGGCATGTCATAAGAGGGAAAAAATTAGCATGGCCCGGTTCTACTCAGAAATGGCGTTCACTGCCTTGAGCACTTTGGGAAGTAAGTAGGATATAAAAATTTAATATCATGAGAGGTGAAGAATAGTGAGTACCATAGCTAAGTAATAAGGAATATTAAAATTCTTAAACAAGACCGAATGGGAGCAAAATGAACATTTTATTATAGAATCAGAAATAAACCAGTCAGTTGAAGGCCTTCAAAAATAATGAAGGTGACTCTGCTTAGCCCACAAAATAACAAATAGCAGACAGTTTTAAGTAAAGAAAAATTTCCTGAATAATATTTCCACTCTCATGATGTATTGCTATGTATTTTCTATTCTTATTTGCATTTAGAATGATGTAGAGTAGAAAAGATGCTCTCAGGGCCCATTTGTTTGTTTTCTTCTATAATCTAAATACTCGAGATGAATATCTGTACCAAATCAAATAAACTTGTTTTCCTGCAGCGCACATTCCATGAGGCATCTGGAAAACATTGGAGGTCACACGTCAAGATTCTCAGATGAAAGAACAGAAATGCACTAAGATGGTGGTGTCCCCGCAAAGGATGACAAAACAAAAAATTGCGAAGGAGTTCTCACCTTTTTTCCTAGATTTATTTCTAGGTTCTTATTAACAGTCATCAAAATAGGCTTAGGATGCAGTAACAGAACCCAGCCATAAATGAGCTGGGTGGCTGCTTCTGCTACCAGTCAAGGGACAGATGTGACCAGATGCTTCAACTGAGTATTTTTGATATTTATCTTCTTGAGTGCATTTTACTGCCTATCCTTTGGTACCACTTTTGCACAGGGCAGTTTAGGTCCCTCAATCTGTCTAATGTCCTAATTGATATTCTGGTCAGCTATGAAGTATGTTACTTCACATGGGGACAGCTGAGGCTGAGTTGTCTTAGTTGCTTTTCTCATTGCTGATGCAAAATACCCAACATCCCAAGTTAACGGAGGAGAGGTTTATGTTGGCTCCCTCTCTGTAGAGATTTCAGTTTGCAGCTGGCTGTGTTGGCCCTTGGGGTGGTGCCATGCACACCCGCATCGGGCCCTCCACCGTCCACACCTAGAACTATGCCAAATGAATGGGAAGGCCAGTTAGTAATCCCACTTCCTTGATTCCAGTGCTATGTACTCTAGATCCATCTGCCTCTGGAAAGTCCCACCTATGCCCACGGGAGGCTTTGGGGGGACAATGAGACACAGCCATCACAGGGGATATTAACTATCATGGAAGCATTTCCTGGATAATTTTTAAAGGAGGATTTTCAACTGTTGGTTTTCTATTCATATAGTTTCATTAATTTGAAAGGGAAAAAATGACCTTGTTGAATTCCCTGATAATGTTTATCTGAGTCTTAATGGTTTCTTCCATGTTATTTTTATAGCGAAAATCATACATGAAGAATTCCAGAAAGTGGGGTGTTGCCTCTTCATTCATTCTCCTTTCTTTTTTACCAGCACTTAAAAAAAATATCACACTATATCAGCCAACTGAAGGAGCACAGCCAATTATGAACTCAGTTCTCTTTTATATTCTCCAAGACAGCTAAAGTCCCAAGGCTTCCAAGGATGGTCATTTTAAAAGACTTTGAGAGTAAAGGCCATTGCTCAACTTAATCAGAGCATTATGCTGGGGAATGATCTTTTACTGAACAGCATCCAGATACTGGTCAACAGGGTTATAGGTGGGACATAGTGCAATGCACTGGAGATGCACATGGGCAAACTTCTCAGTGAAAACGAACTACTAGGCACAGTGATCGGGCCCTTGGCCAGTTGTATTGTGCAAGAAACTATTAAAAAAGTAACTGTGATCACATGGAAGGGCACATTTTAAATGTGCTGCACAAAATGTACTAAAAGTCATTCTGAGAAGAGGTCAATAGGTTTCTTCAGATTCCCAAAGGAGTCTGCATAATAAAGATTAAGAATCCCTGCCCTCCATCACAGACAGCAGAGTTCCCTGTGCTCTCCTGAGAACAGATCACAGGCTATAAGGCGAAGGACACATCTGGGACAGTAGCCGGTGCGGTTCCACAGATCCTCTGCCCAGAAGGGAACCTCACACATGAAGTTAATCTTCTGCAGTCATCGTCAGAAAATTTCTAATTATTTCATGTCCTCATTTTAGGTTTGTGAACAGAATGTGCACCAGGGGCGTCGAGATGTGATTCCACTTGCTGAGCCTCCTCCCACCTCACAGCACTTCTGCCCCCCTGGGATGCACTTCAGCCCTAGACTCTCCCTGCCCTTTTCAATCACTGCTGCAGATCCTCAGGGATGAGGTCTGGCCACGGACTCTCTGGGTTCCTTTTAAGTACAGGCATATATAAGGGATGGGATGAGGACTTGATACTTTGTGGGCATGCAGTGCCTCAGAAGCAACCTAGTCACATAGCATACAACATCTTGATTTAAAAATACCCGTGGGGATGAAGGTGAAGTCCAGTGCTAGAGCATTTACTAAGTAACACATTAGGATCTGGGTTCAATCTCCAGCACCAGAAATATATGCAAAAGAAACAGGGATGGGGAAAGAAGGAATGGATTAAGTTTCCTAATCTTGCAGACTGTGACACAAAAAACTTTCCCAGCCTGCTTTTCATTTTACTTTTATGTTTGTAGAAAAATTGTAAAGGTGATTCAAAGAAGTTTTGTACACCTAACACCTGATTAGGTAGTGGTGGAGTTGAGATTTAAATGCAAGCTCATGAGGTTCCAAAATTCATAGTCATATAAGTGGGTGTCAACGCCACATTTCTTCCTGGCTGGAGGCCTTACGAAGGCATGATGTGGGCCATCTAGTTTCCTCTGAAGTTCCCATAACTCAGCTGTTTCATCTTCCTCCTATCACCTAATATTACTCCCCTTTTTTTCAATTTCCACCTTTCAAGGCTTTCCTTTGCATTATGGCTTTTGTCCTCAAAGCCTCCTGCACTCTATTGGGGCTTGGAGAGTGGCTACATTAGGGGTGTATGACAACGGATCATGAGATTGATCAGCTGACTGGCTTATCCCAGTTCTGAGTGTGTGGGTCATGGATTTACTGAAGAGGCAATCCCCAAACCCACCCTAGATGTGTGTGGCAACGGCGAGTAGATTTGTAGCCTGGGTGAAATTTTCTACAAGGAAAATAAGGAAATCCCACTGCCTGCAACCATGCCATGGACTGTTTCTCCTCTGCTGTGTGCCTCTCCCATGCCGTTCTGCCTTTTCAGCTGGCTGACTATGGATGGAAACATCTACAAACTATGAGCCAAAATAAACTTCTCCATAACTTGTATATGTCAGGTACTTTTGTCTCAGCAACAAGAAATTAAATAAGACACTTTCCTTCATTGCACATCCACCTTTGTGGCATCTCTGAAGTCCAATATAGAGTGACCAGGATCCAGAATGTGCAACCATGGATTTAAAAATGGGGATGAAGGTGAAGTCCAGTGTTAGAGCACTTACTAAGCAACACATTAGGATCTGGGTTCAATCTCCAGCACCAGAAATATATGCGAAAGAAACAGGGATGGGGAAAGAAGGAATGGATTAAGTTTCCTAATCTTGCATTTTTTTGAATTTTGAAAAGTGCAGAGTTCCTCAACATTCCCTCAGAGAAGGAATGTGGTAGAACAGTTTTGTAACAGAGAGAGCAAATATTTTAGCTGGGAGATCCTTACAGAGAAATGCAGCAGCAGGTTTCTCCCAGCTTCCAAACTGGTTCTCTGTGGCTGGACTTATCCTCTTCCATCTCCCTTACATACTGAGACTATTATTACTTCATTACCACCAAGAGTAGACTTAATCAGCAGCCTTACACTTGTACTTAGTTGCTATGTGTTCAATTTTTAAAAATCAAATGCAAGCTCAGTTTCTTTGTCAGTTTCACCTTTGTTTCCAGCAATCAAAAGGAGCAAAGAGCCTGAACAAGGCCACAAAAAAAAGCCCACAAGCCCTATTCAGCCTGCCCACCTCCAGTGTGCACCCACTTAACCACGTATAAATGCTACGGGAAGAGAATGCCATTAAGAACAGGACTGAAACACAGCGTGCATATGCTGTCCACGCGGAGTATAGAAGAAGCGAAATTAATTGTGCTATAA
Organism: Capromys pilorides; assembly: GCA_004027915.1. NCBI lineage: Eukaryota > Metazoa > Chordata > Mammalia > Rodentia > Capromyidae > Capromys > Capromys pilorides. The sequence continues at coordinate 6,760 of PVKN010015271.1, read as the reverse complement.
CTCTAGATTTGTAGGAAGGGAAGAAGAGGGCAACCCTAAATATAACAGAGGAAAGTGTTCTGCTGTTAACGTCCTTGTTTTCCATTTTTCACCTGTTTTTATGGCTGAAGAAGGGCTGACCTCTCTTGTGGTAAGAACAATAGCCAAGAGTGTTCAAGATGTGAAATTGAGCATTTCTTTTGGGGGATTGCTTTGAAGTTCTAACATTTCATTATCCTCCAGAGCTCTAAAATATCTCATGTTTCTTCAAGTTGTACTCAATCTGGAATCCATTACATTTTTTTTTTTTGAGTTTGGTGGAAAATAATTTAACAACAGGTAGTATTCAAAATTAAAACCATGTTTGCTAAGATTGAAACACCAGGGCAAAGAAAAGATATGCAGTAAAGCAAAGCTCTTCTGACTAAATAGCCTTCTAAAGTCATTCAGGCTTTTCTGTTCCCTCTTAAATATTTCCAATATTTAAATCCTTTTTTCCATCATATATATATATATATATATATATATATATATATATATATATGGAGAGACATGGCTAACGTCAGAGGAGAGATCTGATTTCTGGGAAAGAAAAGGAGACGTCTAATGTGGAACTCACGCTTGGTAACCTCAGAGTGAAAAGGAGGAGAAATCCCCAAATGCAAGCTCTTCAGAGGAAAATGTTTGCTTTGCTTTTCTGTCTCCATAGAATACATGTGGTCAAACTAGGGCCCAATGATAACAGCTGAAACCAGCTGAGATCATACTATAATCTCAGTTCAATGAGAACAGCATCAAGTCACATGCATAATTTAATAAGTGCAAATCCTTATATCATTCTTTTCCTATGTTTTTTAAACAACTCAGAACAGATATTTAGAACACGAAAATGATGTAAGCTGTGTTAAAACAGAACTTGCCAGTGTGAAAACAGATGCCTGTGTCACATGAGGATCTAAGATTTATGCATTCATCTTCCATTTTCATCTTAAAGTGCCAAGAAGAATGAGAGAACAATTGTTGTAATGAAATTAGAAGTCTGTTGTCAATGAAGCTATATGAAATTGGCTGCTCTGAAGTGTGTTACAAGGGGAAGATCTGTCAGATTCAGGAATGATCACACAGATGTCAGCGGCATGGCAGGGCAGAGACCCCATGGCAGAAAAGACAGAAGATCAGACTGGGAAAGCGAGGGTTGAATTCAAACTCCCCCTTGAGTGTGGCACAGGCTGGTGGGAGGAGGTTCCATGAGTCCTCTTGGCACAAGGTTTGAAACACAGAGCAAGAAAGTAGGTGTGAATGACAAACATGTAGTAAGCTACTGAAGAATCCCAAGCCCAGTAACTAGGCCAGTTGGGGACCCAACAGCAATTTGTCCTAACTGGAAAGAAGCAAAGGGTAAAGCCACTCATGCAAAATCTGGGATCTTTAGGAGATTTCCCACCACCCATGGCATGGCTTTTGCTGGTACCTGAAATAAATGTTGTATTAAAAACTTCAAAACTATATCATTTCAATCAACTCAGAGTAAGGAAGATGCCATTATTAATGTCCTGGGCATAATAATAACACACGTGGCTCACTCCATGCACTAGGCAGAGAGAGTACTAGGAAGGTCCTGTCTATTACACTTAACCCTCACAACAACCTCTTGGCAGGAGAGAAAGAGAATCCCAGAAAGGTCAAGCAATCTACTGTGGTGAACAGTCCCAGGTTGTACAACTAGAAAGGGACAGACAGACTTTAACCTAGGCCATTGGGTTCTAAGATCTCCTTTCTTAACCACAGCCCTGGCAAATGTTGAAACTTTTGGTTTCCAGACTTTTCATACTGTGACAACTATTCAAGATTACACAAGACTTCTGTTTCTATTAATACTTATCATATTAAAAAGAAAAACCAAAAATATTTCTTAAAATATTTGTGTACTTGAAGCTGGGCGTGGTGGCGCACGCCTGTAATCCCAGCACTTGGGAGGCCGAGGCAGGAGAATCAGTGCTCGTTTGAGACCAGCCTGGGCTACAAAAGTGAACTCAAGGCCAGCCTGAATTGCATAGCAAGACCCTGTCTCAAAAAGACAAAAACAATTCATGTACTTGAAATTAACAGTAACATATTTATGAAATATAATGTACACAAGAAAGTTGAAGTAAAATATAATTATATTTTGCAATCCAAAACAGATAAAATAATGACAAGAGCAGCATCATTTTGTATCTTTTAAACCTTTTAATGGTCTGGGGAGATAGCTCGCTGGTCTAAGTGCCCCTTGGCAAATTCAAGGACCCAGGCTTGATCCCTGGTACTGCATGCTATGCCAGCCCCATCCCCAGTCACCAAGCTTGGGTATGATGATCCATGCCTGTAATCCCAGCACTGGAGAAGCTGGAACAGGAGGATCACCATGAGTCAGAACTGCATAGGGAGACACTGTACCAAGTAAATAAAATAAAAATAAAAGATTTTTAAAAATCTTTTAATGTTGGCTTCTAGAAAAATTATGAATGCTAATATCTGTTTCTGCACTTAATCTTCTGAGATATCCTGTCTTGCTTAGAGTGGGAAAACATGACTTCACACATATGTATAAGAGGAAAAGGAACATTATTTTAATACAGTTGGCCCTCAACATCCTTGAATTCCATCTCCATGAATTCCACCAAACATGGATAGAATAGTTGTGGTAAAACACTTATATTGATGTGTGTAGATTTTTCCTATTACTTTTCTCTCAAGTATAAAAAGTATCTATACAGCACATATCCTGTACTAAATACTGTATTAGGGAAATGATTTAATTGATTCAAAGTAGATTATATGCCAACACCATGTCGCTGTATAAAATAACTGAAGCATCCACAGATTTGGACATCTATGGGCATCACACAAGCAGTTTCCCTTAGATATCAAGTGGTGGCTTTATAAGTCTTTTCAAATGATGAAGGTTGTTCTTTAAAATTATAAAACTTAAAAAGTTACATTTCCTAAACAATGATTTCTGTTCTTTAGGGTATAAAAGCATAAAAATGAACATTTTTGCTCTGATACGTTAAAATCTACAGTTCCTCTCATACTTCAAATGAGGTCTTCACTCGGGCTCCACGTCGCAACGTCATGCGCTGGTCGTTTCCTTCACTGAGATACCCTGATCACTGAAACGTCCTTGTGTAATTTTGAGAAGTGTTGCCAATGTACCACTTAACTCATCAGAAAAGTCAGGAAGTGGGGGAAGATGTCACACTCAGAATAGTAGAAGGAAATTTTCCAAAATGGCAATTTGGACTTGAATGCTTCGGTGCCATCATTGTCAACAAATCCTGTCAGTCATCTTCCTTCCCCTGACAGCCTTACTGGATTTACTGTTGAGAAATCTCTGCCAAATGCACACATCTGAATAGCTTTAGTACTCTAGTTATTTTTTCTTCATGTAAAGATGATTCCTTATGAATAGAGCTCACTACTTTCTTTGAAGAAACTGTCATATTTTGTATTCATCTGAGATGCTCTGTGTTTGATTCCTATTTCACTGTGGAGCACACTGTAAGGCTACATACTCACAGAACAAATTTAATAAAGTACCCCATGTTTCATCTTTCTTAACAACCTCCTTACAGAAAAAATATCCTAAAAAATCTTCAGCTGTGATTTGGCAGCTGTGACCACCATAGTGATCCCTGGCACACTGTGTTTCTGCCTCACTTCCCACAGAGATACCTGCGGTTTTACGTACCATTATTTTTGCACTTCCACTATAAATATCAACAATCAAAGGTAAATGAGGTTCATGAAGTATTATAAGAGTTGTTTTCACCTCTGAGCTTAAAAGTGCTCAGAAAAACACGAGATTCTTTTTAAAACAGCACTGAGGTGCACTACAATCTCTGTGAAGTTAAAATAAGCATAAAGCCTCTCTAGAACCTGAACATACTACAGCCCTGACCTTAGGCTTCCAGACTTCAAAACTGTGAGAAAATAAATTTCTTTCATTCATCCCGTCCAGTGTATGGTACTTGAGATATGAATTCATTCTGAATTCATTTTTATCCCTCACTTGTTACACTAGCCAAGCGACGCTCCCCAAATAAAGCAATGGCCCAAGCACTGCATACACCAAGAAAAGAATAAAATCAGAAGGTGGAAACAGGTAATGGGTCCTGAGCTGGTCCAAACCCCATCAAGGAAAAAGGCACCTCAAGAGGAGAGGGAACACTCTTCTTTGGGGTCTTGTCCTGCCTTCTTTGCTTCCTGTGCTGAAACACTATCCTCAAACTCTGGCAAAATGGAGGTTCCTATCACCAGAAATTGCTGATCAAGGGTCATGCTCTCAAAGCTTGTATCTCTCCCAGGCAGCAAGGGGCTTTACCATCCACACAACTTTGTGCCGGGGATCTCTGGTCTGTTGGCTTAATGATAGTGACTTTGATGATCTATGAATAACCTTCAGGTTCACTTTCCTCTCTTCTGGAAGAATAGCACAAGTACCTCTACCATCTCATCTAGTCAAATTTGAGGAGCCTGGCAGCCTTCCTTCTTCCTGCCCATTTCTCTGTGAGCCTTAGTCCCAAGTGGCAATCTTTCCACTATTAAAATCCCATCTCCATTCCTAGCTTCTGCAAAGATGGCTGATTAGATCCTCGGTTCACCTCACAACCACACTAGTCTTCTTATTAAGTGCCATTCAGCCACTTCCTAATGTCCTCAAAAGAAGCATTGATATTTTTTGCAATATGGACAGGCCAAGACCTTAAGGCTTTTCTCAGTCTTTAACTTCAGGTTTCTTTTTTGTTTTCCTCCCTTAACTTACTCCTATCCTTTGGAATTTTACGATGAGTGACCAGTTCAAGCCAATCTGTTGCCTCAAGATTTTGCTTGGCAACCTCCTAAACTAAATATCCTGTTGCCTGGCTTGCAGGTTCCAACTTTCACAGGACACCAAACATGAACGCTATCTAGCCAAGATTTCTGCCACTTCATAACAAATACCGACTGTTCTACATTGCCCCATGACATGTCTTCCCTATACCCCTTCTATCCATGAGCAGTCATGGAAAATCTAAGATACAAACTGTCTCTCCAAGTCTCCCTTGCTGTGTCTGAGGCTTCACCATGATGATCTTTAATGTCCATATTTTGTTCTAAGACTCGCATCCAAACTCTCCTGGTCTGTATTCACTAATTGATTCTGGGGCATGTTCTGTATTTTTAAGTATTTATTATTGGAGCACCAACTTGTGCCAAAACCTGTCCCAGTCAACTCAAAACACATAAACTGAGAGGATTAAACAATAGAAGTTTGCCTTTCGTAGTTCTCAAGGCTGGAACTTTCCAGCCAGTTCTTAGTGAGAATCTCTTCCTAGCCAATGGATAGTTTACTTCTTACTGTTGCCACATGATGAAAGGCAAAAGAGAGCAAGCTACCTCATGCTTTTTTCTTAAAAGGACATTAATTTACAAGGAAGGTTCCTTCCTCATAACTCATTGAAACCTGATTGTTCCTGAAGGCCTCGTCATTGGGAAACTGGATTTTAATATACACACTTGGGATGGGTAAGGGGGCACAAGTAAATCTATAGCCCCTATTCACATACACAGCAACAAGAACAAAACAGAATATTATATTCTGATACAACTTCAAATCAGTAGGAGAGAATCTGAAGAAGAAAGGTGGGTCAACCAGTGACCATATCAAAAGATATGAAGTGAATTTCTACCCCATGACTTACATCAGTATGAAATCTAATGTAAAAGAGATTTACACACAGACCGTAAATATGTGAAAAACAGAGATCTTGGGAAAGTTTTTCTTGAATTTTGAGTCAGGATGATTATGCAGGGAAAGAATTTGGGAAAAGGCATCTCTTTGCCCCATCTCAAATGTCTAACCAGTGGCTTCACCATTTAAATGAAAACAAATGATGCCAGAGGACAAGGAAATCATGAATGGCAGCCTTCATTACAGGAAAAGGCGGGAGAAGGGATCCAAAGGCCAACCTTGCCACTCATTATTATGAACATTTTGCTCCTCAACCATATGCTGTAGTCTGAACCCCAAGTGTCTCAAGGTGTAAAAAGAGGGGTACTGTAAATGCCAGTAGTTAAAATGGAGCCACAGAGGAACAGTTGAGTCTCTAGTCCATCAATGATGTCTTCCTACAAAAGGGACACTTGGGCCCAGCCACCCATGCAGGGCAACATCACAGGAGGATGGCCATGACACTGCATGAACACTTTCAGTGGACCACCAGAAGGGAGCCGTGCTTTCTCCTCACTGCCACCAGAGACGACTGACCTTGCCAACAGTTTGATTTAGAACTTCTGGCCTCAGGAACTGCAAGACAATGAATTCTTGTTATTTAAACCACCTAATTTGTGTCACTTTGCTCTAACTTTCCTGTGATAATACCACACTTAATCATTACAGCATTTTATATATTAACAATAAATTAGAAACAGATTGACCTATAGACCCTTATAAAGCATTCAATATCTTATAAATGTAGGCGAGGAAGAGGAGGGTCAGGACTTGGGAGGATAGAAGTAACATATGTTTGAAAATACATTTTAAATTAAAAAGAACAAGGAAGCATCATAGTTCTGAAAATCTTACCAAACCTCATGGTTCCATGTACCTTCCCTTAGGTCTGGTCCCACAGCAATGGAAGAAGCCCTGATGCGGGGAAGGGTCCTGGAGTGTGGGGCTCTGTGTCTCCACTGTGCTGTTCCTATGAACTGCGAGCAAAGAAAGTGTCTGGTGAGATAACTTAAAATTTAATGACAGAAG
>PVKN010015270.1:0-18608 GCA_004027915.1 Capromys pilorides | reverse complement strand
AGTGGAACAAATAAATGAAACTGTGCATCTCACAGAAACCCAGGGGCCTCTCCCCTTACCTTTCAAATAAGCAGAACCAAAAACAACATAGAAAGTCATTTACAAAACAAGCTATCCTCGGGGAGATGGCAATCTTGTTAACAGTTGAGGCTTGTCAGAATGAACATCTGTTTTAATAGCACATCTGTATGGGTGTAGTACTTAGCAGGGTAACCTAGCTTTTGTCTTATAGAATTTAATGGATTTTTTTTTTTCTTTCTTGTGTTAAAGCCCATGCCCTATACAATTAGTCAACTGAAAGTGAAATTATTCTGCTAAGTCTTGAAAAGGGAGGTCCATAACTGTAGGGGAATGCAATGTGCAGAACTCCGGGTAGCAGTTATAGTTAAAGAAACAGTGGGCAAGTAATCTCATCCATGTCTCAGCTCTGACAGCAGGAAGTGCAGAGTTCTGTCCAAAAGGCCACTATCCCAAAGGGGAGGGACAGGGTGACTCCTGGCTGAGACAGATGCAGAGGTAAAGCCAGGTGTCGGAGAGGGTTACACAGCCTGTCTGGACACGAGAAAAGCGCTAGATTCTGGGGAAGAGGATCATCCCACAGGGCTGCGTGAGGGACCTGAGAAGGACATGGAGACAATGGCTGCACTCCTATGAACAAATTCTATTTGGTCTTTGACTTTGGTCATTTCTTTATTCATCTGTTGGAGGAATGCTATTGAACACCTACTGTGGGTCAAACCACTGAGAAGATGATTGTGATGTAGCTTTTGTCCTTAAGAAGCAGACAGCACAGTGCATCAATGGAAAAAAATTGAACTTAATAATAATAAAATATTGGGAGCACATTCTATGATGGAGAGAAATATACAAGATATTTCTCTGTATTTTAATGTTTTCTTTTTATGAATTTAGTACAGGGTCTTAGGGTTTTACTATGTAGATTTGACTTGTAGTGATTCTTCTGTTTTTAGCCTCTGAAGCACTGGGATTACAGATGTGCACCAGCATGCCTAGTCTCTATCGCAGCCTTCTCAGGGTGCCCCTGGGGGTGGGGCTGGCACAGCATACCCGGGATCGAACCTCAGCTACTGCACTCTTCCTCAGCAGATGTTTTAATCTGCTGAGCTATCTGGCTGGCCCTCTTTGTATTTTAATGTTTCAGTCTCCATTTTCTCATATAAATTCCTTGAAGAGGGATTTAGAAGGATATTTGCTCAGCCTGGTATGCCCTTGGCCTGCAGGAGATGCTCCATAGTGTTGCAGTTCAAACGAATATCTTTGTTTATAACTTTCATTTTTTATTTTAAAGGGAGAGAGAGAGAAAAAAAAATAGAACCCATGCAGAATTTCAAAACAAGATAACGGAAAATTAACAATGTTTGTTGTCTTCAAAATAGTTGCGCACATTACAAGATACAGGCATGCAAAATTGATCAAACAAAATAATAACTTACTATCCTTTTCTAAGAGCCAAGAGAAATTAGTAATAGTTCAATTAAATTAGCTATCATTGTTTTTTTCTTCATTGTTTTTACATGCATTATCTCCTAGTTTCCTCAGAATAATCTTTCAAAAACAGATAGACATTATTATTTATCCCCAAACTTGGAACAATAACCGTCCCAGAAATGTTCATCAGTTAATTCACATTATGATATCAGTAACAAATAAATATATAATCTATAGCTAATCCAGTAGTCTTTGAATTTTCACACAGGGCAGGGGCCTGACTCAGGTCTGAGTTTCACATAAGGAATTGATTCTAGGCTAATATTTTGTGGGGGAGGGAGGATTACGTGATATCTCTCAAGTTATACCACATAGCTCCATTGCCAAGGATATTATTTAATAGGTTCAAATAAAGCTTTTGTAAGCATATTGGACTCTCAGTCCTTCTTTGTCTTTTATATATTATCATCTGTGTTTTACCTGGGAAGGTGGGCTTAAGCAATCTATCCAAGACCATGAAGTTAGGACAGAACTGAACTAGAACTTTATAAATAAGAGAGTTTCCCAATAATGCTGCTCTCTCTTTAATAAAGACCAAATTTGTTTTGGGATTCTGGGCCCGACTGCCTCATTATGAAGAATGCTTTGATGACTAATATGAAATGGGAAAACTGAACCCAAAACCACTAATAAGAAGTGTTCCATATTTTTTTTAGTATGCTGAGCTGTAAAAAGCTTGTCAACAGCCTCCAACATTGCCAGTTCTGCCGATAATCCACTACAATTGTGGAATGTTAGACTCTGTGTACAACTACTTTCTGTTAGTTCAATGAGAAGAAATATTTGTATCAATAGTGTGTAGAAAAGTTACTATGTCTGCATCTTGTACTTGGAACAACTAATATGAAGACAACAATGTGCATTGTATTAATCATTGTGGCTGTCCTACTAATGTGTTGTGAAACTGTCTCCTTGTTATTTCTTATTAAAAGTAATAAAAAATGGAAAAGAAGAAAGAGAAGAAAAATACTTCAATTGAAAAAGTTAAAAAAAAGAAGCTAGCAGTTAGCTCTTCTGGGAATGCTGTACTCCAACTTTAGACTCAGGACATGACAAAGTGTTAGCAACATCGCCTCTTGAACCAGGAGAACACAGTGCAGATCTCAGCTTTGGCTCCTATCAGCTGATAACCATGGAAGAACTACTTATTTCTTCGTAGACCCAACTCCCACAAAGGGGTATTTGTAGGGGTAAATGGTTTAATATACATATAATGCTTAAATCAATGCTTTATCCAGAACAGATGTTATATGGGAGTTAGCCAATCTTATTATCTTTCTGTATAATCTCTGCGCTTTACTAGCATCCAATATAAATATTCTCAGAAACTATTTAGGGACAAGCATTTTAAAAATGGCCCAGAGTTATAAATATATAGGTGACCCTAAGCTGTCTTCTTTCTGTATGTCTCTAAGACCAGACAACTGTAGGCAGAAAAGGCAGGAGATAAACTTAATCTGGGTGTAGCTGCCTGTACCTTACCTTGTATAACTAGAAGCAAATTTAAGTAGAAAATACTTTTGAATGGTGTTTCTTGGACAATGATCTCACTATTCTATTCTTTTTTGCCCTATTGGTGGTTCCAAGGTAACATGATATCAATTGTCTAGCATTGTATTTTGTCCCAGATTCTTGTGACTTCTTAGCTCTCCATGTGTTTCCTTGCACTAATTTCTCCTCCAAGATGGTCACCGATGGCTTGAGCCCTTTACAGAAGAAGAAACTGCATTGACCCTTAGCTATGGACCAGGCATTGCTCCAGGCATTTAGCATAAGTGACCTTACTACCTGCTTGTAACAACCCTGTGAAACGGATACTGTTATCCCTGCTCTATGATGGGGCATTGAGGCTCACACTGTGCAGTGTTCCCAGTCAGCACAGTCACATTGAGATGATGTTGAACTCATTCCATGGGTGAAGCTCTCACTCAACCTTTATGACAAAATTTTCTTATGCAATTAAGCCTGCACAATGCAAATGTCACCTGTAGAGGCAATGATGTTTCGTGCTCACATGAAGGGAAACTATTGCTATCAAAACATGCTTTGATAAGAAATCAAACCTAGTGGGTCAAACAACACAAGTTTATCATCTTATAGTTCTGAAGGCTAGAATTATGACATGGGGGTCCACTGGACTACCTCATTGAGTTGGTCAAGCTGCTTCCATTTCTGTGGCTTCTAGGGAAGAAACATTTTCTTTGTTGTTTTAGCAGCAGAATTGATTCTACGTGGTTGGAGAAATAAAGTATTCATGTCTGCACTGACATCCTCTGGGGGAGTTTTTAGATTTTGGGGCTTCTCTCTTTATCTTTTTGCATAAGACCTGCTTCTTAGAAGCAGCACTGGGATGCTTAGAAGCATTCACTGGGAGTGAATCTCTCACTCCATACTTTCAGAATCATCATGGATCCTGGGGCATCACATTCCTCTGAGCCAGCTGAAAAATCTCTCTACTTTGAAAAACTCATGTGATTAGAATGGTTCACCTCCTCATCTCAAGGTTCTTGTCCTTAATCACATGGTAAATTCTTTGTCAGTATAAGGCAATGCATTCTAACTTCTGGGTATGGCCGTCTATTTGGAAAGACATTATTCTTCTTGCCACAAGGGGACACTGTCATGGTCAACTACAAACTACCTGCCTTACAGCTTTCTTCTAGTCTCTTGGTCTCAGGTGACAAAGTTTGCTAACTCTTCCACATTATTTTCTTGAACAGATCTGAAAGGGCAGAATAAGGGTGAGGGAGAGGGATCGTCTGAACTTCTTATCTACAGATCCTGACCTACCTCCAAAGGGTTTTTGGCCTACCACGCTTTCTAGTGTCCTTTTAAAGCAATTTGTAGTCTGTTATCCTGTATCATTAACCTAATTAGTATAATTGCACTCAATTACATAATCAGTGTAAATACATGAAGAGTCCCATAATTAGACGATGTAATTAAGTAATTAATAGATGACGTGGGAAAAATCCATAGAAAACATTCTCAAATGGACATGGTGGCTGCGTGGAGCAGGCGATTCACTGACTTCAGCATCTTAGCTAACTCTGTTCAGAAGGAAAGATCCACAAACTAATTAGAATCTCACCACAAAATCCTTATTTAAAAGACTCTTACTGCCTTGCATTGTTTTTCCACCCCATTTTTATTAATATATGACAGCCTCTTTCTCCATGGTGCTTACAGGAAAAGACACTTCTCCCACAGAAATGAGTAGGCAGAAAAAAGATCTGGTCCAATATCAGCCAGATTTGCTACTGAGTCCATAGAAAGAGTAAACTGTTATGGAATTCATGTCTCTATGATCACAGTAACCACAGTACAGCAGAGTTAACTTGTTTACTTGACAGTCATAGTAGCTGATTCACTGTAAGGCAAAGTCAATTTTAACAGTGGGATGTATTTCTGGCTTAGATCCTGGAACTCCTGAAACTCAGTGGAAAGAGAGCATTCAATATTCTGGTCAGTGCAGCCTCCGAACACATCTGTCAATCAGCTCTTTTCACCTCTAGTGCCACCACACTGAGGCTTGTCACTGGCAGTCTAGGCAGCTCACCTGACCTACAGCAACAGCATGTAGACTGAACACTATGGTAGTTGATTGTGTCAACCTGAGAAGTTTAGAAGCTTAGCTACATCAACACAGCAATTCTACAACTTAGGGTGTACAGGCTGTTTGCACCTTAAGGTATAGAGAACCCTCCTTAGGTGGCTCATTGCCTGGATAGTATAAAAAAGGAATGGAAAATGGTACATTGGCTTCTTCAGAGGCACTCCAGCCTTCACCTTCAGCTTATACATTGCCTCATGGCTTCTAGTGCAGACTCTTCAGCTTCTGCCTTGGATCCTTCAGCCTTCCCATGCAGACCCCTTGATCTCTTGATGCTATTTGTGTGGCATACTGCAGTGCTCACCAGACCTTGGGCTGAACCTTTCAGCTCCAGAGTGCAGATGCCCTCTGCACATTTCCTCATCCAACTCAGTGGCTGACCATCGTAAGCCAAGCGTGACATTTCTTACACACTTGTGTATCTTATATCTGTTTCTCTAGTAAAGCACTAAAAATACAAACTCTTTGCATCCATTTCTGCCTTTTTCCTAGTCTATCCTCAACCAGCCAAGATGATGTTTCAGTCAGTTTGATCTACTTTTGATTTTAGGAGAGAAAAATCTACATATTCCACAAGGCCTGCAAGACTTAAGTGTTAGAACTCTACCTGTTACTCAAGCTTTTCTTATACATGTTTCCCTGTACCTCCGCTCCATGGGCCTTCTTCCATGTCTTCACATGCACTAAACCCTTTGCCACGTTTGAACTTTTGTGTCAGTTCTTCCTTTAGCTCGGGGCATATTGTCCCTTGTCCTTCTCTGCCTAAATCCACTAATCTTCCAGGCTCCTAGTTTTTCAGCGAAGTGTTCTTTTATCCTTAGTTTAAAATGTTTTCTTATTGCAGTCTCCCATAATACATTATGCCTTTTTCTCCCTGACATTCATCTCAATCAGTAATTCCGCATTTATTATCTGCAATATTATTTTATGATCTGTACCTGCTGTTCACCAGATTGTAAATTTCATGAAGGCCACGGCGATGTTTGTTTTGTGCACCATGAAATCTATGCTGTCCGGGACATAACAGAATCTCAATAAATGTTTGTGCAATGGACATACTGAAAGTGAGAACCCTGAGAAAAAAATATAGTGGTCTCATCGGTGGTAAAGGGAAAATTCGAGCTAGGAGGGTGAGGAGCTGGTGTAGGGTTCAGGCTTCACAGACGTGCACATTGGCAGTATTACCTAGAGAGTGATCTGTGGAGCAGTGGCCACTATCTGCTCCTCATGAATAGAGCCACAGAGACTTGCTATTCCCATGCCTTATTTAAAACTCCAGTAGTGCCTTTAGATAGAAGTCAGGTCCTTCCTTTTCCTTCTGATTTGGTGATAAAGCAGAAGACAGGATTGAGACTAAAACATACATGTTGGCCATATTTAGCGATCTACTGTATCATGGAATCTCTAAAAGTGATAATTTGAATCTGGGCTCTAGACACATTCCAAAGTCTACAATGACCAATTAATGAACACCTAACAGTTCTTCATTTGTCGTTGTGATGAGACATCTTTTTCTCCCTTTATTTTGATTTCAGCTTTCTTTTGAAAATAAACCTCTGCAGCCTTTGCTGTGGACAGGCTGTACACACATATTTCAGTTGGCTTCCACTTTCTTTCCTGTCCTTGCAAATCTTATGTAAAGGTAGGAGGGATGTTGAAATGGAACATCCACCTGGTGAAGGCATGTGGGAATTGATAGGTTCCCTTTACAAACAAATGGGAGAGTAAAACAGGAAAAGGATGGATATCCACTGAGGCAAGACTGCCCACCTCACAGAGAGTAGATAACTTCCGCTTCTCTCAACACCAAACCATGCTAATACAGGAGCAAGAAATCAGGCTGATTTTCGCTTTCCATCTGCTCAGTATTATTGCTTTCTGAGCCATTTCCCTGAGAAATACTCAACTGCTCTGTAATAATTTTACATTTGTTCATTTATTGTTTAATAAATGTTTACTGAACACCTCCTACTTGCAAGAGACTTTCCAAGTCCCTGAAAATGCAAGGCATCTTCTTTCTTGCTCAAACTGCTTGCTCACAAAGCCAGATGTCTGGGTCAGTCCTTTACAAATGTGAGGACCAAGGACCATTCTCTGGAAGACAGATGGCTGTATAAAGATTTATACGCAGACACACAACTGGTGAATCCTGACTGGTGGGACTAAGACAAACATGGCATTGTGCATCATAAGACATATCATCTAGCTTATGATCTAAAGCATCACCTAGGCAATTCTGGTCGAGTGGAATAAGAATTATGCTAGGAGCAGTGCAAGTGCACTAGCACACTTGTTCGAGTCATCTGACCAAGGCTAGGGCTTAGAGAATATGAAAACTAACATTAAAGCTGACACTTACAAGAGAAGTAATACTAAGATAGAGGACTGCTTGGCATAATAGTGTTTTTCATACCCATGTACACACACACACACACACACACACACACACACATTTTTTTGAGGGGAAGAGAAAACATGTACAATGATAATGAAGCAGATATTGGAAAGGATGTTGCATGAAGCCAAAGGGTTTATGTCATATTCATTCAATTGCATGGAAACAATTAAGTATGAATGAACTGTAAATTTCTAGGCAAAGAATTATTCCTGTCCCTAACAGGAGAAAGTTCCTCAAGAGCAAGATCATTTTATAGAAATAAAATCTTTCCTATGTCTTCTGAAATGTATGCACAATGTACATAATACTGTGTAATGTATAATGTCTTACTGAGTAGTATCCATCTTTATTGGGATTCTACTCGTATAAGCATTGAGGAGGTTTTACAGTGAGTGTCCAAAAATGACCTAAAGCTATTCTCTATGATTCTTTAAAGAGAGTGAATTATAGAAAGCTGGTGTTGCCAGAAATTTCAAATGAGAAATATGGAGAGAAGCTTGTTCCAGTCTGCCTCACACCCGCCTTGCTGCCTGCTCATCACCAACCCCTCTCTCTCTGGGTCAACTCCCCAAGGGCTGGAGTAACCAGCACCATTTCCAGGGAGATAGATGACTACACACAGGTTTATTGCCTACACCAACAGGACACAGATAGTGTGTCTGCCGGGCTGGGCTGACTAGCCCATACCGTGTGAAGCAGGAATGGCTCTAGTGGGATGCCAGCAGGCACATATATCGATCGTAAATAATGTCTCAATGTCCTATAGTGGGTCATAAATCAAAGATGTTTCAAAATACCTTTCTCTTCTGTTTCTACCAATGGTCTGTATTATGGCTTAAAACTTTTCTTTTTTTAGGGTTAGTGCATAACCTGGGCCTCTTGACCACTGCAGGTCAAATTCTTTTCTTAACCTCCTGTTCCTCAGGCTCTGGAGACCTTGTTATAACCAGTTCTGTCTCTGAGTACATATCACTGGAATCAACCAACGGTTGTGGAGGCTTCCTACTCTGCCCTCTACCAATGCTCAGTGAATGCTCTGGTGGCCACTTGATGGGTTACACTATTGTTTGCAAGGCAAGGGAACTAGTTCTCTCAATGCATTAAATATTACATGGCTGCACAGACTAGAAGCAACCGATAGTTCACTCTGTCCAGCATCTTCCCCTGACAAACTGAGGCAGGAGATAGGAAATGATCTGCTTGAGCTTATCCAGGGTTTTGGGAAGAAGTGGTGAGCTATCTGATTGGAGTTTGGAAGAAGGATTTGAACAGTCCCTACTCAGTGGGTGTATTCTGGTTGGTGTCTTGTTCTGGGATAAAGTCGGCTGTTGGGAGCTACTGAAGCAGGAAATTGATCCTATGTGGGAGAGGAGGATGGGGCCTCATTGCCTAAAGCAGTCGAACTACCTCAGCCTTGAGAAAAACGTCATTGCTGGACATTGTGTGCTATTGGTTGCTAGGCAACATTATATCTTGTAACTTTGTAAAGGTATAAATAAATGTCCCTACTGTAGTTCTTTGCCTGTCCATCAGACGTGATCCACCACATGACCTCAGCTATTATCTCTTATCTTTGTTTTCTAAATCCTCTCATCATTTTCTCCCAGGGACTCCTGAGAGACCAATGGTTCTCTACACTTGGCCTCTACAGGATGTCAGGAGAAGCCTTGAATTGTCTATCTACTAATCATTTGAGGGGTAGGTTTAACTCCTGGGTAAAACATGTCATTTATTCTTCTTGTGGACTGACCAGTCTGTATCTTCCAATGCAGCTTTTTATAATGTTGATGCTCTCACTCCTATTTGTCGAACTCTTAGATCCATCTCTTACTGGTTCCACATTCAGAAGGAAAAACATACTTGTGGCTAATTTGAAATTTCCCCAAATTATTATCCTGATGTTGCTCATAATTTTAACATGCCAGTATCTATAACCTAGCTATAGCCTTGGCTTCAGCCAGCATGGTTAGCTCTATTTCAGTTTCCACCCATCTGTCACATTGTCAGAATGACTTGTGATGGAGGCAGCTCCCCTTCTGAAGAGACTTCATGATTTCTCATGGTCTTATTGCATTCCAGATCAGTTGGAGATCCCTGGCATTCTACCATTGTGATTTAATTCATTTCAGTTCCACACTTTTTCAGGAAGACCCTTTATTAATGTTCATATCTGACATGCATGAACATTACATATAGCATATTTGCTTTTGGTTGGGTGAATATTTCCTCAAGGCCCAAGGCTTAAAGTCTTGATATCCACCCTGAGGCTATTTTGGTGCTTTGAGAGGTGACAGTGAAAGAGAGTTAGATCCTTGGGACTCCACCCTTCATGGTGACACTGGACCCTCATTTCTCCTCTTTTCTTTTGCTCCCCAGCCACTATGAGACAAACAGGCCCTCTTTACCACAGGCTCCTTCCATAACTCACAGTGCTGTCAAAAGCCCCAAACCACAGGCTGCAGTGGCCATAGACCCAAGCTCTGAAACCGTGAGCCCAGACAAACCCTTCTTCATTTTTGGTTCATTATCTCAAGTATTTTGTCAGACTTGGAAAGTTGATTACAGTCATGTTCTAGAGGAAGAATCAAAGGTTCTGGATTCAGATAGGAAGAATTTCAAATTTGAACCTCAGTTACCTCATCTGAAGTGTGGCATTGTAGCAGCTAAAGTAGCCCAGTTGCTTTTCATGTACAACGAAAGCAACTCTAGTATCCTTACGGTTTAACACATGAAAGATGAATTTCTAAGTCATATAAAGCCTGAAGTGGTGTAGGTAACCTTCCTCTCTGCTGCATCTGGAAGAAATGGCCACTAAGACCATCATGGCAGCTGAAGACACAGCTATAGCATCAAACAATGACACCCGAACTTGGAAGTGAGATATGCCACAAATGCATAGGATGCCCATCTGTTTCATAGCAGTATAAAAGGAAGAGGCAGGGGGTCTCTGCTTGCTCCTCTCTCAGCCTGGGTAACACCTATTGGCATTGCAAAACATCAGGCCCTTATTTCCTTGCATACGCATATACTTCCTCGTTAGAGGCCAGTGGCAGAGGAGGATAGCCAGCATGTGTGTCTAGATCTAGTACCACTTGCACTGCATCATGATATCCACGTTTTCTTAACTAATCCTCCTTGCGGCATGATAAGAAAATCTATGTCTGCTTTTGTTTTGCAGTCAAGGAAGATGGCTCTTCCCAGTGGTGGGTGTGTCAGTCACTTTTCTGCTAGCTGGGAGACAACACCTGACACCCAAGACTTAAAGAAGGAGGAACTTGCTCTGGGTCAGTACATGGTCAGCTGGGTCCATGGCAGGAAGGTCATGTTGAAGGGATCTGGTGGGGGAGGGCTGCTCACATCATTACCATCAGGGCTGGTGAGATGGTTCAGTGGTCTAAAGCACCTGCTTAGGAAAGCTTAGGCAACTGCAAAGACCATGGTTGACCCCGGACACCACGTGCTAAGCTAGCCCCACCCCCATGGCAGGCTGAGCCAGCCATAAAAAAAAAAAAAAAAAAAAAAAAATGAAGGGAGCCAAAGAGTGGCACACCCTATTCCCACCAGACCTTAACTATTAATAACACATTCAGCTCTGGATTCTTAAGTGGGTTAATCCACTTATGAGATTCCAGTACCCACCAGATCCAGTCACATTCCAAAAATCCCCATCTTTGAACACATAAGACTTCTGTGGGACATTTTAGATCTAAATCGTGATCTACTACTACAGCATGTTGTTCATTATAGTGAATTATTATAAATATAATGAAGTTCTTAAAACATGATGATTCAGGGGATACTCAGTAAATGTTAGCTATGATCATTAAACACAATACCTTGTTGATTTCCATCCTAATTTTTTAAAAAATGTATCTGGTACAGGGTTACTATGCAGCTCAGACCTGTAGTGCTCCTCCTGTTCTCAGCCTCTCCAGTGCTGGGATTACAGGCACGTGTTACCATGCCTGGTCTGGGTGCTGACTTGGCTCAGCATGCCTGGGAGCTGGCTGATGTGGTGCTGGAATTGAACCCCAGCCCCTGTGCTTGCCTAAGTTGGCATTTAGTCTGCTGAGCTATCTCATCAGCCCTCTACCCTAAAGCTTACAGCAAGTTATTAGTGCACTGGCTTTGATAATCTTATCTGTTGCATTAGAAAGTAAGCTCCATGAAGCAGTGGCTTTATCTAGCTTATTTATCTTCGTATTCAAAATACATCTGCAATTTCTGGCACAGCATGCACTGAGTGAAAGTTTCTTAAATAAATAAATATATGACCATGTGAAGGATGATAAGATGATTTGGACATTGTCCTTGCCCTTTAAAAGTGAGGGTGTAGTGAGGAGATAGGGCAGGTACAAAAATAACCCAAATAAACAAACAAAAGCAAAAATAATACACCAAAAAAGAAAGAAAGAAAGAAAGAAAGAAAGAAAGAATGAAAGAAAGAAATAGATGTATAGATTTTACTTAATTTTGGATAAAATAAAGTTGATGTTTTTAAATCATGATGCCCAGCACAATGAAGTTGAGTCAGCGGATGAGGGAGGGCAGTCTGTTGACATGTCTGGGAAGGCACCTAAAGGGACTTTATCCTGGAAACCAGGTAAATAATCAGTTGTACATTTTTGTGGTGTTTTTAGCTTATTTGTTTAGACGAGATAGATGAATTAAAAAGCAAATCATCTACAATTAGCATATAACTGACTGTAAGTTTTCCTATCTTTTTCCACTTTGAAGATAAGAAATAGGGAATATGTTTAACTCTCATCAGCTTATGCAGGGTCGAACACAGCAGTTCCATTTGCTAAGGCCGGGGACAGCCTGTCTGGGTACTTGGGAGTCCTCTGCATGTGGTCTTACAATTTGGTTTAGTGCTGTGTGTGTGTGTGTGTGTGTGTGTGTGTATGTGTGTGTATTTTAAGAAAGGGAATACAGTGTGTTCAGGGTCTCACTACTAAATTGGACTCATAATGATCCACCTGCTTACAGCCTCCCAAGAGCTGGGATTACAGGCGTACCACCATGCCCAGTCTCAATTGCAGTCTCAGCGTGCCCCAGTGGTGAGGCTGGCAAGGCAGGCCCAGGGATCAAACCCAGGCCCTCATGCCTGCTTGTAGGTGCTTTAATCGGCTGAGCTATTTGGCCAGCCTTTGGTTTAGTGTTTTTGATCTGAAAATTCCACAAGTGCAGGATAGATTGAAAATATTTGAAAAAGCTTTGTGCTTCTTCTGAACAAGTGCAGACTTTTTGTGAATATCCTTTAAACAATATATGATAATAATTATTTACATAGCACTTACATTGGGTCAGATGTTATGAGTAACCTAGGGATTATTCACCGTATCTTGAAGGCTGATTGTTTTTTCAAAGCAGGGTTTTCCTCCCAGGATGCTTAGTCCCAAATTGCAAGAATGGCTAAAAATAAGAGATGCTGTTAAAGGTTGCTGTACTTGAGAAACGCTCAGGGCTTCCCTTTTATTTATTTTTTCCCCGTAGGTCTTTGAAGAGGTCTCATCTGTAGCAAACCACAGGATGTCTGCATCTTCCTCGCACTCCTGCTGCTTGTGCCTCTGGGAGCAGATGCTATTGCCAGACATGAGAGGGCACTGTTCATGCCTGCAGTGGCAGCAGGTGAAGAGGAGACTTGTGGGGAAGTTGATGCCATTTGTCTGTTGCTTCTTACTTTACACTGTTGCCTTGACAACTGCCATGGGAAGTGAGATTTCTGCAACATGTAGATCTTAGGAAACTCTCTTTAAGCTTGTTCGTGGTTCTCTGGCTGTCCCTTCTTTCAGAAGTGTGGCTTCCTTAGGGCTGGAGAGTTAGCTCAGCAGCAGAAGTGCCTTGCCTGGTAAGCATAAGGTCCTGAGTTTGATCCCTAGTACAAAAACAAAGACAACAAAAAAAACCCTCCTAACCAGAAGCGTGGCTTCTTTTTCTTCACATCAGTATAGGAATGTTTTAGTCTACTCCAGTGCAAAAACCATCTTCCTCCACGCAGGTGGAGCAGGCTTCCTTCCTGCTGAGAATTCTCCAGAGGGCACTGGTGCCCCAGGGAGTCTCTGAAATCACAAGCATTTAGAGGAAAATTGAAGCTCTGTGGAATTTCAATCTGCCTTCCCTAAGAAGGCAGATAGTTTTAAATCATTGCTCCATTAAGTCTTTTGTATTCCCCAGCCAGTACTTTCTGTATTTCCGTCTTCCTTTTTCTTCCTGTGAAAACTTCTCTGTTATTTGGCCATGACTCTGTTTTTGTGCCTCACAAGGAGGAGCTGGTAGTTCCTTGTTTTCCAAGGAGGCTGATTTCTATCCCACAGGTGTGTCTGAGTTATCCTGGGGAGGTGAATCCAAGGAATGAAGGGTAACTTGGCCATCTGGAGGGTACATCTTCCCTAAGTACATGGCGAAATTATAGTATGCAAGTTCTCTAAATCCCTGGCCTCTGGATCTGTGCTGCTTCTCTGTAGGCACTGCGTAGGGAGAGCTGAAATTCTGGAGGAGGAAGGAAGGGCCCACACCTAGTGATCCTCCTCTTCCAGAATTGTAGACAAAGGCTAGTAACTGGCCCAGGTCATTCAAATTAAGATAGATATATGGCCTTTATAAGCAAGCAAAAGGAATCTGGAGAGATATTTAGTACAAGTGACACATTTTGCACGTTGGAAACTAAGTCATTGGGCAGGGAGACACTAATCTAAAGCCTTGTAACCAAAAGCATAGACAAGATTGCATAAGATCTGTCAGGATTCTAGCCAGTGTTTGTTGTGCTTATTCTGAATACTAATATATTTTTCTAGAAAAAAAAGAATTTAATGAAGCTGCTTATATGAACATCACAGAACTGGTTTGTTAGAGTGTGGATCATTAAACCTTCTTTCTGAGGCAGGGAATATTAGGGACTAAACCCAGGGCTTCTACATCAAGCTATATCCCTAGTTCTTTTATTTATCTGTCTATCTATTTATTTATTTATTTTGGGAAAATCTCTCACATAGTCACTAAGTTTCACAGGCTGGGCTTAAGTTTGTGATCCTTCTACCTCGGCATCTCAGAGAGCTGGGATTACAGGTGTGTCCCTCCCCTCATCTGGATCCAGTAAACATTCTATACTAAAGGAAACACATTTGCAAAACCTTTGGAAGAGGTAAATGAGCTGAGTAAGAGTTCTCTGTTATCCATGGATTAATATTCATTCATTCACTTTCTCAAATCTTTAGTAAGCACCATTGAGTTATAAGGAACAAAGCAACAGGAAGAACAAGAGAATGGCCCAGCATCACATTGGCTTGCAAAGTTGTCTGTACAAGAGACAGCATTTGACCTGGTTGACAATATGATTCCAAATGGAGTTAGTTTCACAAATGTTAGAAGCATAAAAAGTGAAAAGAATGCTTAGGAACCATAAAAACCTGTTCTTTATGGAACTGATCTTCCTATAGGGGAATGATGGCACATACAGCTAAATTACAGACTTTGTTTTGTTGTTCTTCTTTCATGAATATATTCCTAGGCTCGGTTCATTAAGTAGGCATCCTAGTTACAACCTAGCTTAGGTTTTGTGAAGCTTTATAATTTGTTTTGTTGAAACTCATCAACAATCAAATTACAGGTCACACAATTATTAGGTGAGCAAAGAGTAAACTCTTAGTAAGATAAAAGGATCATTGCCGAGCAGCCTGAATTTAATAAGAATTAATTTCTTAGAAAATGGAAGAGAAGAGGTCAGCCAACTAGAGGTTGAGGGACAAATCTTTTCTATCACCTCTTTTAGTTGATAAATATTATTGGAAGATTGCCAATAAAGTGTCCATAAACCATGGACATTGGCTGAAGCATTGTCTAGGGCTGCTTTTGCATGGAATGCTATTATCTGGCAGCACTCAGGTATCACAAGATGCACAGAGCCTAAAATACTAGCTATCAGAACCTTTCCAGAAAAAGCTCCTGATCAATGGGTTAGAACATAGGAATCAAGTTCCAAGTGCTATACAGGCTGTGGGAAGTGGTATGCTAGACTTGGTCTGTTAGAGGAGCACCCAACTCATGAGTGAAATTCTTTAAAGATAGGGAGAGAGTACTAAATTTAGGAGGAAATAAGCATGCAACAGCATAAAGGAGAATTAAAAGGACCAATTTTTTGTGAGGCAGAACAGTGATGGTATATTTACGAGAGCTAGCCAGCTGGCCATGTGTCATCACTGTACAGCAGGTTCCTGAAGATAAGCAAGACCCATCAGATTATAGCAACAATCGTAGCAGCATTGACTGACATTTATTGAGAGTCCACCAGTACCTAGTAATACAGTGAGTGCTTCGGACAAGTACTGTGTGTATTTATTGGTTAATCCTAGTAGTGATAGGATTGTTGGGTCTGCTTTGCATATAAAAATATCAAGGCTTGGATAAAGTCATTCCCTAAAGGTCACATAGCAACTAGGCAGTGGCTGTAAGACGAAACTTTGGCTAGTATAACACTAAAACCAGTCTGCAATGCTGCTATATAATAAATTCTTGCCATTTATCAAATGAGAAATTTGATAAATTTCTTTATGAGAAAGCTGTTAGGTATACAATATGAACAATTGGAGTAATTAAATCACCAATAAAGGCAAATGACACAGGGCACCCTGTAGGTCTCAAGGAAGTATCATTGCTTGCTAAACTATTAAGAAAATTGAATCTTAAACTTTAGTGAAAGGTGAATGGGAGAAGAAAATCTAGTTCAGGAAACTCCCAACATAGTCAGCAATGTGATACCTTGGATAGAGTGTACAGCATGTAGCATAATCAGTTTTGTGAGCTTCTTCAGGGCCACAGAGAATGGTGCTGATTAAAGCATTCCTTATCCATGTCTTCCACTCTTTCCTCAAGTAGAATACATCAGAAGATTATTCACACTGAGGGAAGTGGTTTCCTGGAAAGTGGACTCTGAAATGGAGATCTGAGTTGAGCAGATTTCTTGGAAGTGCTATGGAGTGGGACTTGTACTACAGTGAGGGACAAGGAACAAGGAAATGAAGAAGCTGACTTCCCATGAAGCCTGAACCTCTATCCTAAGGACCTTGTGTGGGGCTAGCTCTTCAGAGCCGTCCCAAATAAAGGGATGCTTATTGGGCCCTTGCACTGTTATATCCATCTCACCACATCCCCAGGGTAGAGCAGAACCTTGCACAAGGTTGCTTAGTCTGGCTCAGAGGGGTGCCCAGCTGTCAGACATACCTCCTTGAGTCTGAAGGAATCAGTGCCTCAATATGAAGGAGAACGTCAGCGGTACAGC
This sequence comes from Capromys pilorides, assembly GCA_004027915.1. Taxonomy (NCBI): domain Eukaryota; kingdom Metazoa; phylum Chordata; class Mammalia; order Rodentia; family Capromyidae; genus Capromys; species Capromys pilorides. The sequence goes on along the minus strand of PVKN010015270.1, from coordinate 1,811 downwards.
TCAGGATCTACCATGTTATCTCATGTGCTTATTTTTCCTGCATAGTCTGAGTTGTACATGTAAGTCCTTCAGACATCGCTGCCTGCAGGCACTGTTCAGCATGCCCAACTCCAAAGATCCCACTAAAGAAAGTAACATAAGATCCTAGAGGGGATGCTTATGGACTCCCATGTTTTTCTATCTGTAAACTTCTGTCCTTCCCCTTAGTGTGCAGGCATAACATGTCACAGAGGTGATGGAGGAACATGTTGGGATAAGTTATTTTAACAGGTGTTACCTGCGCAGGTGGTCTTTGTACAGACTGTAAGGGTGGGTGAGTTTCCAGGATCTCACTACCCTCATTAGAGTCAAGACTAAAGTTTTCCCCAATACATATTGTACATTGGAATGGGTCATATTTACCCAGGAGACTTAACTGTGTGTATATAAGGTCCTTGGGGAAGTAAATTAGAAAAACAGATGAAATTTACAAGATTTATTGATTTTTTGTGATGCCCAGAATTTAGTATGAGACAAAATTTTGAAAATAATTTTAATAAATGAACTTTCATGAATTATAGTCTCTGTAATTTCTTCAGTTTAACTTCTGCTAAGTCTGACTTTCTGGAATGTATTGAATGTTTTAGTTAAGCAAATCACTGCATTCTTTGAAAGATTAAATAAAATTGATAAGCCCCCAGCTAACCTCATCAAAAAGAGAAAAGAAAGCACTCAAATTCAAGCAATAAGGAATGGAAAGGGTGAAATTACTACAGACTCAGCAGAGATACAGGGGATCATTAATAGCTACTTCGAGAATATTTACTGTCACAGAATTGAAGAGACAGATGAAATGGACAAATTTCTAGACAGGTACAAATTATCTAAACTGAATCAAGAAGATATAAGTACTTCCAATAACCCAATAACAATCAATGAAACACAAAATGTAATAAAAAGTCTACTGACAAAGAAAAGTCCAGGTCCTGATGGATTCACAGCTGAATTCTACAAGAAATTTACAGAAGATATAATCCCAATACTCCTCAAACTCTTCAGTGAAATTGGAAAGGACACAGTCCTTCCAAAATCATTCCTAGAAGCAAGTATTACACTGATACCAAAACCAGAGAGAGATGCAACAGACAAGAGAACTACAGACCAATTTCTTTCATGAACATAGATGCAAAAATCCTCAATAAAATTCTTACCAATAGAATAAAACAAATCATAAAAAAGATTATATACCATGACCAGGTAGGATTCATCCCAGGGATGCAAGAATGGTTCAATATACTCAAATCTATAAATGCAATACACTATATCAATAGAGCCAAAACCCAAAATCACATGATTGTCTCAATTGATGCAGAAAAGGCCTTTGACAAAGTTCAACACTCATTCATGTTCAAAGTCCTACAGAAAATCAGAATAGAGGGCCTCTACCTCAACCTGATAAAAGCCATCTATAACAATTCAATGACCAACATAATTCTAAATGGGGAAAAATTGAAGCCTTTTACTCTCAGATCTTGTACAAGACAAGGATGTCCCCTATCACCACTACTATTCAATATAGTTCTGGAATCATTAGCTGCAGCTATTAGACAAGAAAGAGAAATAAAAGGAATAAGAATACGTAAACAAGAAGTTAAACTATCACTATTTGCAGATGACATGATAATCTACTTGGAAGACCCAAAGAACTCCACCAAGAAGCTACTAGAATTACTACACAAATTCAGTAGCATAGCAGGGTACAAAGTCAACACACAAAAGTCAATAGCATTCTTCTACACAGATAACAAGCACACTGAGAAAGAAATTAGAGA